>SNQJ01S0018773.1:0-13829 GCA_010110895.2 Picea sitchensis | reverse complement strand
GCCAGAGAATTGGGGAGTTGGAGCTTCCCTCGGTTTGTAGCCTGAGAAACTAGGGGGTTGGAGCCTCCTTCCAGTTGCAGCTGGAAAACAAAGGAAGTTGGTGCTTCCAATGAATGTAGTTCTTCAAGACATATAAGAAAAAGCATTATGTGGTTTTCTCCCGATTTGGGTTTCCATGTAAAACACTGGTGTATTGTGTATGTATGTGATTGTTTATTTCTTACTACTCATTATTGGATAATAATTCTACATTGATATAACAATTGAAGAAAAAGGATTATAATTACGCTATTACTTATTCACCCCCCCCCTCTCAGTAATCCAACAAAGTTGTGCAATATGATTTATGTTGGTAATACAATGGATTATTATTGTACATATGTGTTTGTGTTTCTATTGTATCTTAAATGATATATATGTTCTTGTAGTTGATCTAAATGCTATTAGTTACATTGGTTCAAAAGAATGTGATTCATGAACTTGAAAGGAATACGACTCCCAATAAATATTTAACACTTTACACTATACTTAAATGGAAAACATATGCTCCTCAGGTGAGACATTATTCCTCTATGAAGATTAAATATGTTGATGCACTAGACTACATCGGGCCATTATAGACACCTTTTGCGGACCCTAGATTCATCATATATCCAAAAAGTCTCTCTTGGAGGTTATTGGTGAGTTGAATAATTCTAGCAATAAAGGTTGTTGAATTCTAAAGGAACACCCTTAACTTATCAACCCAATGAATCAAAGACTTGTGAAGTGTTGTGAAAATTTTATTCAACCTTTAAGGGTAAAATACTATAGAATGGATTTTGTATCATATTCACTTAAGAGATGGAAACTACATGTGTTTTATATGCATTCCACCTACAAAAACGTTCTAGTTTCCTGCAACAAAAGTCATCTAGGCATATATTGTCTTTTGGCTCATTGGTTGGTGCTTACAAAACCCTATAACTCATAGAAACTAAAATTATGCTACTAAAACTAAAACAAAGTATTCATAAATTATTTATACAAAAACAAAAACTGATGAATTGGATAATAAACCTAATGTTATAAAATAAACCCAATCTATATTTCATTGAATCAAAACAACAACTCCTCTACCAACCACACATTCATGGTATGTTGGACAACATGATAATCACAATTACAAAAAATTCTAACTACATAACTGAACACACAAATACATATGAAAATGAAAAAACACAAATTAAGGTTCTTTCACCAACAAACTCTTCAAGCAGACCCTACTTGAAGAGGACTAGTAAATCCTTTCTTAAAACTTAAATTATCTCAAAAGAAAATTGTGTTTTATTCTATTAACAATTTCAAAAGTACAAACTTCAATTTGTAGTTCACTAAACCTAACTATTATGCAACTTGGAAACTTATCACTATGTACCCTAACTCAAGATATAGATGAGAATATTTATATTAAAGAATCCTTGGATTCCTATGAGGAACTCCAAGATCTGTACTAATATTCTTACCCTTAAAATCACTATCTTTCTCTTCATCGTCTATGGTAGGTCTATGGTAGTTTGTGTACGAACATGATTATAGGTTGTGTGATCTTTATTTGGTGTTAGAAATGATAGTTTTCTTGAGAATCCAAAAATCCACTCTAGCACATGGTTAATTGCTTTGATGGGATGTTGTGGAGCACGTAGCCATTCCCCAACCTTTCAGGCTATAGAACTATGAAGTGTGTGCTTATATAGCCCCCTTTATCTCTTTGTTTGAATCATGGGAAAAGTCAACTTCGAGTGGCCTATTTATCTACCAATAATTGTGTTGTATTCCTTCTTGAATTAATGAATAGGTATGAGATATGGAATATAATGAATGTCGTCACTTGTTTGTCCTTTATCCTTTCTATAACTAGGACAAGTGCCAATGGAAAGACCAAATGCCAAAAAAACAATGAAAACAAATTTTCTATATAAATAGTTATCAAGGTTATAGAAATCAAACTCATCAGAAAACACACCATTATTCTCTACTCATCAATATGAAGGAAAACTCAAGCACATTCATATAAAAACTCATAAAATTCAACCAAAACTATTCATTATAAGTAATTAATCAACAAATTAATATTGACTACATAATGAGTCAGTTTGACAATTATCAAGCATGATAATGGACAAAAATATATCTTTAATGGAGATAGTTGGGTATACATGATTAATAATATGGTCCAATTTGGAAGCATGTCATACCCCCTAACTTAGATATTTGTGTGTCCTCATGCAAAAAAAAAGGGGAAAAGGGATGTTGGGGAATAGATCATGTATGTCTCCCTTGTTACTTACCACTCGACAGCTTTATCTATTTCTTCATCTTCATCTATCCTTTCCCCTATTTCTTTTTTTTATTACTATTAAGTCACTACTCATATTGATAATGATGATTATTATACTTTTGTTGTTGCTAAGCTAGAGTGGAATTGTGGAATGTTGCTTACTCTTGGTGAATACAGTATTGTATGCCCCTACTGAGCTATATCATATTCTACAACCTTCTATGTAGCAAATAATTTTCTTCTAAGATCATAGGACATGGGATACATTTTATCTTCCTTTATATGATAACCTAAAAACTTGACAATTTCCTTCCATATTTCTTTTTCAACTTCAATGTCAATTTTCCATGAACTTATACAATATGGAATTGGGTGTAGTGGAAGGGAAAATATGAACTTTAATCCAATCCAACTAGAGGTGATCATCCCAAGTTCTTCAATATATATACCATCCCTATAAAAGGTTATCCTAATTCCAAGTAGTTAGTGTGGTTGTATTTGTTATAGCCCATATGTTAGTTCCTACCATCTCATTTCTTCACTCCTCAACACTTCATCTCTAGAGGTGTTAATGAGTTCACTGTAGAGTGAAATAGCCTACAATTTCCTCCTCTCTACCACCAGATAGGTAGCTATATTTGTTATCAATTGTATATGAATTTTCCAAACCTTGTTTCATCTAACACCTTGTCCTCTCACTTTCCATTCTATTATCATCTCATCTTCCTTATAACATTATGCAACCTTAAACCTCATGATTTTATTTTTCATCTAAGACATAAATTCCCTAAGCTACATGTCCCCTACATCAGTATTTAATGACCATATTAACCTTTAATACAACAAATAATTGTGCAAATAGAGTTCATGGAGGAGTTTTCTCCTCTTTGGAGTGAGGTCAAAATATAGTTCACAAAATTTACAAAGATTTTGGAAATCTAGCTTCATTGGAGAGACACAACATTCAATATAAAACTTATGCCATTTTTCCTTTAGGTATAGAGAATAAACCCTAGTAGGTGGTATACAATACAAAATATCGTTACCATGCTTCATGATATCATCACATACATCTGTCAATATTACTATTTCCTCAACTTTCTATGTAGTCTCTTCTACTTGTTTCGGGAAATTATTTTTCAACTTGGCATTTTCATTACTAAGGGATTCTAAATCTGTACCATATTCAAATGAGGTCAAAGTAATGTTTATCATGCTTTGTGCTTGATTGGCAAATATATTCAAATGCACCTATTTATGCAGGATTCACAGATTGTGCTAGTAGACACACTTGGAACATTGCTTCCACATCCAGATTTAATCTTGAAGGCCATGCTTTGGCTTGTCGGGAGAGTGATGCAATGGGAAGAACACTTAAAATGAGCCATCAGTGATTGACTGGAAGGTGTTCAAGGACATGATCAAATCTCATTTATACCTAATTGGATATTAGGAGCATCAATAGATTGCATGGCACTACTTCAGGCAAAGGCATGGACAAATAGTCTAGGAATTCACTACAAAATTCATGAAGAGAGTTATACAACTGGATGTCTTTCTAAAAATTCTAGATATGTTGGTAAGTATTTGTGAGCATTACTTCCTCAAGTTCAATGACAATTGATTTTATTTAAGCTTAAGACAATTGATGAAGCAAGTGTTCAAGCATGGTACCTTGAAGGAGACAAGTGGAAGCAACAATCCAACACACACGAGTAATATAACCACAAGAGTAACAGAGAAAAGGGAGAAAGAATAAGTGGGCCTAAAAGAATATTGTGGCAACAACACAAGAATTAACCCCTTTCGTCAAGCAATGTAAGGCTTGTCAGAAAAAGGGCCCCAATGAGTAAGACTGCTAGAAATTACATCTTGAGAAACACCACTAACACTTCTAGAAGAGGAGGAAGAAGAAGGCTTTGATAACTATAGACGTCAAGGTGAGGGTGGCAAGTAACTCATACCTATAAGGGAATATTAATTGTACCACTCTTCAAAAGAAAGTAGAACTAGTTGGTTGAAGTCACAAGTAAGAGAAGAAGATGATAGAGATGTTCTACATCAAGATCCACATGAAAGAAAGTAAGGTAGATTGTTTATTTGATCCCAATTCACAATCTAATTTGATCTCTACATAATTGGTTGAAAATCTTGGCTTACAGACTGAAGGTCATTCACAACCATATCCTTTAGGTTGTGTAAGATGAGACACAAAATTTAGAGTGGATAAATATAGCAAATTCAAGTTTGTCATCAACCAGGCCTTTGTGGATGAAGTGGTAGTAGATGTGGTTTCATTGGACATATGTGGAGTTATCTTGGGAAGCCCATACTTTTATGTAAGAGATTCCATCTTTAAAAGGAGAGAAACTTGGTCTAGGATTGTCAAATATGGGAAGCCATATGCCATAAATTCACATAGGGACAAAGCTAAACTCTCTTTGATTAGTGCTCATTGAGAAAGAAGAATCATTGGTTGCACAAAGAAGTTTGTCTTATTATTTTTGACAAAAGGAAAGCAACAATGAAAAGTAAATGAGTTAGAGATGAAGGCATCCTTGGAAGGATGTAGTGGAAAGTATCCAATAACTACAACAATTGACTAAATCCTACAAGGAGGTGTTCCAAGAACCTCGAGGGATGCTATCCAAGCGAGAGGTTGAGCATGAGATTCAGTTGTTGTTGGAGTCACTACTACCAAACATTGGTTTGTATAGGTAGTCCATCATTGTAGCAGTTGAAGTGAAGAAGTGATTGTAGCCATTTTTGGTGTAGGGTTTCATCAGGCCTAGTATGTCGCCATGTGGTTCACCCATCATCATGGTGCCAAAGAAGGATGGTAGCTCGAGAATGTTCATTGACTACCATGCCCTAAACAAAATCACCATCAACAATATATATATTCTACCAAGGATTGGTGATTTGTTGGATCATATGAAACAAGCCAAGTTCTTCACCAAGTTGGACCTCATATCAAGTTACCGTCAAGTGAGAATTAAAGCAGAAGACGTGTCAAAGACAACATTAAAGATAAGGTGAGGTTTGTATGAGTGCTTAGTGATGCTTTTCTATTTATGTAATTCACCTGAAACTTTCACGAGATTGATGAATGATGTGTTGCATCCTTTTATTGACTCATTTTTAATTGTACACCTGGCTATCATACTAATATTCAGTCATACTTGGAAAGAGCACATCTCACATGTGACACGGGTACTAGAGACATTAAAGAAGAATCAACTGATTGAAAATTTGAAGAACTGTTAGTTTGGGAAGTAGTCCTTGATTCATCTTGGACATATGAGCAGTGGAGGAGAGATGAGTATGGGTCCGAACAAGATCACAGCCATTAGCCAATGGCATGTTCCCACCAACTTAACAAAGGTCAGAATTTTATGGGAGAAACTCAATATTTAAGAAGTTCATTGTAAAATTTTCCGCAATAGTAGTACCATTGCATTCCATGACTGCTAAGGGGAAGAGTTTTCATTGGGGTATGTCAATACAATGAGCATTCGAAGACCTCAATAAGAACATCAAAAACACTCTATTCCTCACCATGCCCAATTTATAGCAACCACTTGAACTGGAGACCAATGCTAATGAATATGCATTAGGGGCAATGCTTATGCAAGCGGGACTACTTATATGTTATCATTCAGAGTTGCTTCATGGAACAATACTTGACTACCCCATGTATGATAAAGATATCTATGTGATTGTGTAAGTGGTGAATAAGTGAGAACACTACCTCCTAGGGAAAGAGACCACCATACATGTTGATCATCAACCCCTACAAAGTCAAAGCAAGATGTATCATGTGAGGCATTATAAGTGGTTGGGATTCTTGCAACAATTCCACCTACTTATCAAGTAAAAGAGAGGAACTACAAGCAATCTATCTTATATGATTTCCCGACACCCACTAAAGAATATTGTAACCTCGAGAGTGATCATGCAACTTGAGCTCTTCACTCATGAATTGTCAAGTGAAGACTATGAAGGAGATGAAGATTTTAGAGGAGTGTACAAATAACTAAAGGAGAGATTGGTCACTACCATGGAAGGAAATGAATATCACCTCCAAGATGGATTGTTGTGCATGTTGGAAAAATTGTGCATACCACAAAGTGGAAGGCTTCAGTTGATGAGAGAAGCTTACACTTCCAAGATCATTGGACATCTTGAAGTAACAAAGACAATGTCAAATTTGCATAGGTATGTGTATTGGCCTAAGATGTAGGAGAAAGTGGCAAGATTTGTTAGAATTTGTGTTCTTTGCAACACACATATTATAAATCTTGAGCTCTATATGCCATTTCTAGTACCCAACAAGCCTTGGAAAAGCATCTCCATGGATTTTGTTGGAGGGTTTCCTATGTCTCGGAGAGGCCACGACTATTTGTTAATCATAGTAGACCGCTTCAGCAAGATGTGTTTACTCATTCTATGCAAGAAGATGTTCTCTGGATGAGAAGTAGTTGAGTTATTTTTCAGTCATGTTTGGGTACATTTTGGATTGCCAAGCTCCATCGTATCTTATCAAAATAACAAGTTTTTGGGTATTTTCTAGACAACACTTTGGGAGAGAATGGATATCAAGATGAGGTATTCCACTTCATTTCATCCCCAGACCGATAGACAAATGGACATTGTCAACCATACATTAGTACAATTGTCAAGAGGGTACAATAGCAAGATTCCAAGCATTTGGATGAGCAATTGGCATACATCCAACATTCATACAATCAATCACTTAATTATTCCACTAACAAATCACTTTTTCATAATTGTTTTGGCTATTTACCTCCCTCACCATTTGAAATTGTGTGTGGACAGTAGAAAGATGAAGCAAAGCTGCAAGGAGATGAGAAGAAAGAAAGCATATTTGTGTATAATATCACGCAAATACATCCAAAGGTACATGAGCAACTTGAGAGAAGCCAACAACAATGTATGGCTAGACATGACCAACACATAGAAGATCATAAGTTTCATGTTGGATATATGGTGTGGCTTTACTTCTACAAAGAATAGTCGGACGGAGCAGTGAATAAATTCAAGCCACTTAGCTATGAAACTTTTAACATCATTGAGTAAATAAATGAGAATGCTTTCAGGTTAAGACTTCCTCCTTATATGCAGATTATCTTAGTGGTGAATGTGGAGTATATGAGGCTATTCAAACCCTCCATGATGTATGGGGCAGAGGACCATCAGATTCTCCCTATTGACAAATACTTTGCATCACACACTCTTGAAGAATTGAAGGAAGGCACCATTTTGCAGTGAAAGGAATGGGTAGATCACATAGGATAACAAGAAATCTGGTCGATTGACCTCAAAGGGCAAACTCCAAGGAAATCAAAATAGTATGAGAGGAACCAATTTGCAAGAAAGTTCCCTCACATTTTCTTGGAATCTTTTGGTGACCAAAAGCTTTCCAATGGGGAGGTGTGTTATGAATTCAATCCACATGACAACAATTGGCTATCAATTCAGGTTTTATGAGGATCAACACAAGAAATGTTCTAGATTAGGGATGAGATAGGACATAGGGTTGATGGTGTGAAGGGCCTTATTCCATCCTAACCAGTGTCCATACCTGCGTTACTATAATACTCTTAATGTAAGCATGGGGAATGTAAATGAATGAAAATAAAACATATTAAAAAAATTGAGAAGGTAAAAAAAGATAAATTGTGTGTTATCACTCCAAGAAACCCTTTGTGGTTGTAGACCAAAGGTGCTTGGTAACTTAAGAAATAAATACTTTTCAGTAGGTGGATCAATGGGATACCAAGAAAGCACAATGAAGAGATTTACTTATCAGAATATCTTAATGAAAGAAATAAATACTTTTCAGGAGGTGGATCAATGGGATACCAAGAAAACACAATGAAGAGATTTACTTATCAAAACATCTTAATGAACCAGCGCTTTTAGAAACTATCAATCAGATGCAATATAACAAGAAGGGTATGAAGAATACTATTCAGATAACCAAATACATGTGGAAATGTATCGAGCAACCAAGTACATTGAATTATGGTCATACTAAATAAAGAAGATTCTTCATCTGGGTTCACATGAGCATAAAGTTGAACTAAACTTAAACAAAATACATAATAGAAAGATGGATGAAAAGTCCGATAACAATAGCAAAAGAAGACTGATTGTATTAGGATAAGCAATAAGTACATAGGCCAAATTCTCTCAAAGATTGAACCATCGCTTCTTCTTTTGTTCGGAGCATTTATAAGATTATTAAACAAACCATCCTAAAACATGGACTTATCTTACTCAAAAAAATAGAAAGTAAAACCGCTTGCAAGATGCTGAACATTTCCTCAAAAAGTGGTAGATCTCAGATTTTTCTCCTGTTGACTGCTGATGATGTGATATGTTCTCCAAGGCTAAAAATATCTTCTTCAATCGGGTTACAACTGAGTTATCGAGCTGGCAGGATACCCCGCTTTTCAAATTCAAAGGAACACCCATCTACCTTTAAAATCGTTATTTTCTTTATCATATACCAAAAAATGGATGTCAAGGAGTGAGAATTCCATAAGACACCTATTGGAAGTGCTCCAACCCATTTCAGATCCAAAATTCACCAGGCAAAACTTATGCAAAAACTGGGTTGATGTGCTTTGCTGGTCGAATCGAGTGCTCGTAACACATCCACCGAAAAGCGCCTGCTTCGGGTGGTTAATGAGCTCAAGATGGTCATTTAAACCAATCGTAGTTAAAATTTGACAATTCTTCCTGTGTACTGTAAAATGACCATTTTGAAACTTCTTTCATCGTTCATGCTTCTTTAGATGTTGTGGCTTTTATCCTTGAAGACTTTCGAACCTGTGTTGGCTTTACTGGAGAATCACACCTCTATGATGGTGGTACGGATTGGCCAATGTATCTTAACCCCTCGCTTGTTCTTCTTCTGCGGATTAGTGAAGGTTCCCCGCTTTCCTCGGACCTTTTTTTTCCCTCTCCTCGAGGTTTCACCCTGGAACTCGCTCCAAAACAAAAGTGACCCCATCCTATTTGCTTTCTGTGAAGACCTTCTTCGATAAGGAGGCAAATCAAACCTTGATGAGATATCCCTGATGAGATATCCCCGCTTGCAAATTTAGTGTATTGAACCTTCACTTGTTTTGCTTACTCTATTGGTCTTATGAAAAAGTGGTGTATGTTCAAGGGTTCCCTGCCTGTGTAGTGATTTAATAATTTAAAATGGTAGTATAAAACTCTGTTATAACCTCCTTCACAAGTAATGTATACCCGAATTGCCTTCATAAGAGTTTGCCATTTTGGCTCCAGGTAGGCTAAGGGAATGTCTTTTTTCCATGTTAGAGTTTTATGGATTTGCAATAGATAGGATCTGAACTCAACATTTGAAGGAGAAGATGTTTTGAACCAACAACTACATGTCCTAGACAATCCTGTGTATTCAACAATGGAGGCCTCATCTATGATAAATTTCTCTCTGCCTATCTTTGCAATTATGCCATCATATGATAGGGAAAAGTTCCCGCCGACTGCTACATTTAGTGCTGGTCAAGCACTTTCGCTAATATGAGAAAATGCTAACCTCGCTTTTGAAGCATTCGCAACTTCGATGTTCTCAAAGTACTACATATACCATCCATCAATTCCTTGGGACCTCAATGCAGGACCGGATCTTGACATAACTGAAAGAGAACTGTGTCTGGAACTATGACCAACCAGGTATTCGTGGACAGAAGTTCTAGGAGCTAAGGGTATGGTCAATGTAACTTGCAAACAAACTGTAGAATGATTCGAAAGGGCATAGGGTTTGCAAATATACCAGAAAGTCAATATACCTTCAAATTACAGACTGACAGGGACAACCGAAACTTCAACTTTTCGGGGGGAAGTATATTTATGAAGTTTTTACAGAGCAGGGTTTAAAGACTTAAAATTGTACTGAAACACCGACCCACAGCTAATTGACAGTCAGACAAGGAAAACCGAAATTTGGGCCTTTCGGGGCAATGAATTCATGAAGTTTTTACAGAGAAAGGTTTACAGGCTTACCCGATAACCCAATCCGCTTTACTCGACTCGAGCTGCCTGTTTGAATTCGGAGACCACATCCAATCACCCGAATGGAGGAACTAGATTTGAAAATCACGATTTGCTGGAAAATCGCGTGTTAAAAGATATCCTCAACGATCTTCGGGCTCCATATTACGTTTGGAGTTTTAAACTGGACAAATGACCTGTCAATTAATCATGAATGTATCTGTCGCTGGGAAGGAGTGAAGCTCCGTGCGACCGTGACTGACTGTCACCGCTTGGCGTAGAATTGGAAATGACGTGCCATGGATAATGCGCAGGAGTTTGGAACCTTTCGGTCGAAACCCACGAACGATTATCATGTCCTCCAACGCGAGCTTTTCGGCAGTTTGAAATTTTCATCATTGCAACGTTTTGACATATGGCTCGTGCGAAAGCACGAGCTTTCTTTTTGCCCGATCAAACCCTTTCGACGGTTGTTTGCATTTTAAATCGACCACTTTGCTGACGAAACTGAACGCTTTTGGTGGTTAATGAGCACGCCGGGGGCTCGCCCAAACCACCGAAAGCTGTTGTTTTTCCAATCTCTTGACAAAACCAAATACCAAAGATTTTTTGAACTATAAAAACACAAAACTAGCTTAAGCATGCGACCAATAGCTAAGATATCCTCTACAAAGTTCAACCGAAAGAACGGTTTTACTTTGGGAGTTAACATTGTGTATTTAAAAAATAAAAACATGAGACAATATTTCTCTCATGTAATTGAAAAAAGACAAAAGAGGAGAATCCAACACTAATCTTAGGGAATGAAATGCTTGGCCTTCGAGCTAACCCCCTAATTGAGCTATTCTTCTATTTATTCTTGCACCTTGAAGGAGGAGGGGTTCTTTGGTTGAGAGTAAGAGGAGATGTTGCCCAAATTCCCATGTGAAAATTTAGAATGGACCAGAGAGCCTAAGGGTACTGTAACCTTCACATTGCTAAGATAAAAAGAGCCTACCTAAATCCAATTGAATGCTAGTTTTCCCATTTGGGTTTCTAGGGCAAACTTTAAGTTCTTATGTGATCAATCTCTCTATTTGTAGTGTTATTTTTTGTGTGTGAGTTTAGAATGAAGCTGCTCTATATGTAAATTGTTGCTATGTTTATTTAATGAGATGTGAATTCATTCCAAACTATAGTTTGGGGATTTCCTTCATACTTACAATTTTTACATGAGTAAATGAATAACTCCAAGAACTCTTTTTCTCCTTCATTCATCCATTTATGAGATTCTAAATCTATAGATTCCAATACACAACTGTTACCATTATTCAAGGAGTTTTTAATTTATTTTTTTAAGCTCTTAGACTATTAAAGTCATTTTGATGGGATTTTTCCTTCACCAATTACAACTGGAGTGGGCTAACTCGGGAGCAATCTTCCCTCCCAAGTTACTTTTCTGGCAGATTTTTCGGCAGTGCGGTTTTAAATTTCCGGCCAATCCAAAATTTTGGTCGATTTTCTGAGCATCTGGGTTGGCTTAAAATGAGGCAAAACCCATGGGGTAAGGTTCTGAAATGCATGGAACTTTGATCCATATGAAACTTAGTCTAACCCTAAAAATCTGGCCGACCCATTTTTTTGCCTTAAAAACTGGTATGTTTGCTCCCTAGTTAGCCTACTCCATTACAACCTAATGCCGACCCCCAACCCTCGGGCCAGAGTCCACTCACAGGATCACTCTAAAAACTTCCCCGAGCTGAAGCGACTCCTTTGATTCCCTACTGGAACCTCAAATCTTTGACCCACGGGTCCTTCACCTCCACACGGCCTTCAAACACAACCGCGATCTTTTCCCGCAAAGTAATTTCAAGTTTCGGGACTTCCTGAGTCATGATGTCGAGAACTTCTGCCTTCTCGATCCCCCGATCCATGAAATGCCGAAATGTCGAAATAGCACTCAATGACGATTAGCCCCCTAAGCCATATCTTAGGTCCATGTGACCACTCTTCATATGACTTCAGTCTTCTTCGGAACTTTCGACTCCGTGAKCCTCGACTCTTAGTCTTCGGGATTCCCGAAATGTCGAATCCCGGTATTCCAAAATCTGGATCTTGCCCTCGTGACCCAGCAATGCTCCTTCTCCGCCTTCAGGAATTCGCATTTCCGAATTTCGCGACTCTCGGCGCATCAAATATTCGTTGTCCTCTCGTACTCCCGGTAGCCGAAATACCGAAGTACCGAAATATTGAACCCTCCGGTTCTCCTCCTCTGAACAAGATCAATGGCTCAAATCCTCCCTTGATCCAACAGCTCAAATTCTTTTGGGATTCTATAGGTCAAGAGTTTCGAACTCTTACCTCTCGCATTCTCGGTAGCTGAAATGGTTGGTAAATGCCTCCGAACGCTTTTCGGAGTTTCGCGTTTCGGAACTTCGCGATTCCTGCTAAACCAATTCCTTGACCCTTCAACCTCCCAGTATCCGAAATGCCAAAATATCGAATCCCGAAATGTCGAGACTCCACTCCTGCGGGAGATCAACGTGTAAGGTAGCTAGAGAGGTAGTGGGGGGGCCCAGAGGGCCCATAGTGATAATAGGGGAGGTCATTCAATGTAAGGTGGACTATGTCCACTATATTATTAAATAAGGCCCACTATGGTAGTTAGATATAATAAATGAGTAATTAGATATAATAAATGTAAGAGGACTTCTTAGAATGTTCTACTTCTAGAAGATTCCTCCTCTAGAATGTTTTTAGGTGATGGTAGCACTATATAAAGGGATTCAAGCAATGTAATGAGACATGAAGAGAAATATTGTATTTGGAGCAGTATCTCAGTAGGAGGATGCCCCCTCGAAGAGGCAAGTGAACAGGAGAGGATCCCTTCCATAATAGGATCCACTGTATGGTGTTGCTCTACCTCAAGGGTCTGATATAATAAAGTTGTGTTTTTTTATATTGTTCTTATATATCTATTGTGGTGCTTTTGTATTCAGTCTTTGGTTCTTAACAAGTGGTATCAGAGCACTTTCCTTGGCAGACATTGTGGGCAAATATTTTTTATTTTTGCAGATTTTTTTTCGGAGAAGAAAAAAGAGGGCCGCGACATTCCAAAAATTTTCGGTATATTTATGTGCAAAATTTGCAGAAACAGGTTGTATATCTGAGTTCTTCTCAGAAAAACACCCAAGTTGAAAGAAAAAATCGTCCAAAACAGAGTCCGGAAGGTCAAGATATTGAAGTTTTAAAATCTATAATTTTTCAGGGTTTTTTCCACGGACGGCGGCGCGATTTGTTTTTATTTCTGTAGCAACTGGAGGCTGAATTTTCTCAAACAAATTACATATCTGAGTTCCTCTCACAATTTCACCCAATTTCAAAAAAAAAATCAGCCGAAACGGAGTCCGGGAAGTGAAGTTATGAGCATTTTAAATTCAACAGTTTTTTAGGGTTTTTTCAGAAAAAACCGCGATTTTCT
>SNQJ01S0018772.1:115834-141627 GCA_010110895.2 Picea sitchensis | reverse complement strand
TTATATAATTAACCTTGCAGCTAACTAATATTGCAATAACAACTAAATGACCATTTAATAACCATTAAGTAAATAACATTACAGTTACAATTAAACGCATTGCAAATTTAAACCATAAGGACCGCTTCACCACCAACTAAATAACAATTTAATAATTAACATTGTGACTAACTAACATTGCAATAACAATTAAATGACCATTTAATAACAACAAATTAAATAACATGGCAGTTACAATTTGATGCATTGCAAATTTAAACAATAAGGACCGCTTCATTTATATGTTATCAGTCATAATGAAATTTCCAAACATCACTGTAACATACCCATATCATCGCCCTTATAACACAAATCATTGTAATTAAAATAATGGTGACTTACGTTGTTAAAATCAAGGAACTACCAAGGCCCTGACCATAATAACCATGTATTTATTCTTATAAAGGAACATCATAGTAAATTAAACTAATAAGGCCTTCATTACAGAAACATTGCAATAATAATAAACTATGATTAACACAAAACCACATGGGAAACATATTGTGAAACGGATTGTAGAAGTATTTCAAGGCATTGTAATCTAATCTAATGATCACTTTACACTTCCGGATACCTTAACAATATATAGTCGTTATATAGACCACACAGTCTATATACAGTCGTTCGGTTAGATTTAAAGTATGTTGGATTTATAAATATGTTAGATCTGAAGATATATGTCACCGTATATAAAACATCCAATACTTTAATACAGAGTACATATTGATGAGCCAACATGGTAATGTAACTAATATAAAAGTAAGCGATGTAACCCCCCTTTTATGAACGGTTTGAGCTACATTCCAATCATATACAAGATATATCCAGTAGTTGAGATATATACAGTAGTTGAGATATATACCGTTAGATTTAAGGTAGGTTAGATTTAAAGGCATATTAGATTTAAGGCATGTATACTTTGTAAAAGGTGGTTTCGGTCAAAGTTGCATCCACAATTAAATCAATGTTCTATATAAGTCATTATTGAAATTACCTCTACTAAAATCATGTATTTACAAATAGCAACCCGCCTTAACCTTGTACCTGAAGCCAAATACAAATCCTTGTTGTAGTTTAAGTTTAAGTTCATGAAGTCAAAACAAACAAATAAACTCATAGTTGATTTGCTAGTTTTTTATATCTAAGTTTTTATTTATTTTTAAAATATTGTATATATGTAAACTATTATAAATATTTTATTAAATAATCATAACATATTTAAAATATTACTGCCAATACTATAAAGTTATATTTTATTATGGAGTAATTACTTATGAACACGATATAATATAAAAAAAAGTATTTTACTATGGACTAATTATTATTTTTCCAATAGAAAATTACTCATTATATTGATATATAATTGTTTTCTTGACTGAGAATACAATTCGAAGGCAAATCCAATCCAAAGACTTGGAGGTACCAAAATACAAATAGAAACCATACAGATAGTATTTAATCAAGCCAGTACTCAGGCTGTAAAAAATAAACTCCACGAAAGAGGCAGATAAAACTCTTTTCCCCTCATCATTCAAACCATAACCTTGAAAAAAAAAAGAAAAAAAAACAGACATTTGCACGCCCCCAATAAGGACCTCAAAGTGTTACCCAACACCGCACGTCTCTGATAAGGACCTCAAAGTGTTACCCAACATCGCACACCCTGAGCAAGGAACTCAAAGATCTGACCCAAATCCTCTTCCGAAATGTGGAAGATAAAAGACACAAAAACCAGGTGCCTCTTCCCGTGAAACCAGAGAGCCGCCGCGAATCAACCAAGCCCAACGACCGAAGGATGAGGATCAGCTTGAGCCTGCAAGAAAACCCATCACATCCAGAGTGCAACAAAACAAGAAAACGAAACACTAGGGACCACCTCATCAACAAACCAAAAGAGAGCCCGTAAGGGAAAACCGGAGCCGAGATTGACTTGGTTCCGCAACCACCGAGAGAAGGAACAACCGACGATAGCAAGGGCACAACGCGAAAAAAAGTGAAGTTTGCGACTGAAAAAACCCTAACCGCAAACCCCCCAAGAGATTAAAAAAAAAAAAAAAACCTTGAGTAAACCCTCCGGGATTTAGGTTTCTGTTGCAATAACACCAAGACGGTGTGGGATTTAGGTTTCCGCCGCAGTAACACCAAGACGGTGCGAGTAATGTAATGCTCCACTATGGAGTAATTACTTATGAACACGATATAATATAAAAAACATATCACTCTTGAAGTGCATTAAGAATATAAGAGACAAGTTATAATAGTAAAATTGAAGTACATTATTAACACATTAAATACAAGATGTACGAGTTATAAAATTCAATGTGAGAAAACCATTTAAAAACAAGGTTTGAGTTTTATTTTTTTTCACAAATCAAAATGTAAGATATTAAGAAAGGTTGTTTTCTAAGAAGTATACTAAATATTGTGGCATGCGATTGGTTACTATACAATTGTCTTTTTCTTACGATCTACTATGATATTTCACACTTTTCTTTACTCAATTATGAAACCAAATCATTATGATAGGAACCAAACTTTTTTCTTCTCTTGCTTTGATAGAGGTGAAAGTTAGGGTTAGGGATTTTGCATGCCTCAATTCTCAATTAGGGTTATGGTTTTGGATCCTCCAAAATCTTCTTGAAAGTCACACATGACTAGTTCCACATGTGTGAAGTAATAAGAGTTGATATGACATCCACTTGACATTGTGGTGGTTAAAGCATAGGTCAACTTATCAAAGGCATAACTCCGTCATATAGACTTTGATTGATGTGCTCTTTGAACTATTGAAAAACTCTGGAGTAAATCAAAGTCAAGGGGTGGTGAACTATGTTCACAAATCTGTTTGACCCAAAAAACACATGCCCAAAACAAGTTCAAAATGTTTTAGGATCCAAAATCACCAAATCAAGATCAACACCTAAAATGGGTTCGATAACGGCCGATGCCAATTTTCCACCCTAGAAAGTACCCTAATGGATAACAAATTATATAATGATCCATTTTGAAGCAATGATCTTACAAATATTATTCTTTGTTGAATTGTGATTTAGAGGCAAGTTGGTAAGAATCTACCGTAGTTAGCACAAGTTTAATTCCTAGTGAATTTGTGAATGTATTTTATATAAAATATTTAAAGTGGCAATTTTAAGAGTTTTCATCCATGCTTACCAAATGGATTAACTCTAACTAAATCATATAACATAACATAATTTTTTTCTCCAAAGATTTATTGTTCCTTTTGTAAATCTTAAAGACTTAAAAAAGACCTTAAAAGAAGGATCATGGTTCTAGGGTTTTAACCTAACTACAATCTTTACCACAACAAATCTAATGTGGGTGAGGTTGTTTAATCTCCCCATATTCATGTGGTTTTGGGGAATTCTAAAAAAAGGGAATACTCACCTTAGATTTCTTAACTTTGATGCAACAAAGGTAAAAAGGGAATTGTTACCTATGCTTGAAATTTTGTAGAACTTCAACTAAGTCCAAGTCTACTAAATTCAATATTTATAGAGAGGGATGATTCTCGATGGATCCAAGGTCTAAATTTCAAAGATGTAGCTTTCAAGTGCGCAAAGTTTGTCTAAAAACATGCAATCTAAATTATGCATGCCTAAAGGTTAAGATCTCTCAAAGGAAAAAATTAATAAAACAATAAACCTAAAGACTATAATCACTATAAACAAATTTCCACGAAGTAATTTCAACAAATCACGCAGTTTGATCAAAACTTGAAACATCAATAAAAGACCCGACCCCTCCATTCGAGATAGGTGACATACACATGTAGTCAATCATGCTCAAGGAGACAACTACTTACATGAAAACTTATTATCTCTTAAACCTCTAAGAGAGGATGAAGAGGAAACACACATCAACTAATTCAAACTTGAAAAAAAAAACCTCTTACTCAAGTAGAAACCATGTAAGCAAAATACATGTCTCTAGATATTGTAAACCAATTAGGTTAGAATATAGATTTCACATTGGAAGACGAACTCTTAATTAACTAGAAGTATTTTAAGGTCACATTCCAAGATCAAAAGGTGGTTTCGGCCAAAGCTGCATCCACAAGTAAATCAATGTTCTATAGAAATCATTATTAAAGCTACCTCTACTAAAATCATGTATTTACAAGTAGCAACCTACCTTAACCCTATCCTTGTTGTAGTTTAAGTTTAAGTTCATGAAGTCAAAACAAACAAATAAACTCATAGTTCATTTGCTAGTTTGTTATATCTAAATTTTTATTTATTTTTGAAATATGTAAACTATTATAAACATTTTATTAAATAATCATAACATATTTAAAATATTAATGCAAATACTATAAAGTTATATTTTACTATGGAATAATTACTTTTTTCCAATAGAAAATTTGCTCAATTATATTAGTAATATAATTTGTTTACATCTTGCAAACCAAAACTAGGATCATTACAAGAGCACACTGCGAGATAGATCCAAAAAAGTACAAGGACTAAACTTCCTAATAATAGACCAAGATCATAACATAGAGATCACCCTGGTCTTTTTTCAAAAAGTCAAAAAGTCAAAAAAAACTTGCATATGCTTTTACAAAAAAGTATAGAATAGGCCCCATTATCTGAAAATCTAGTGGATTCTAATATGTCTTCTGGGTCCTTCAACACCATTAGACCAATGACAATAAGAAATTATGCCTTCTGGTTCATCTATTGTCTGTTTGGAAAGAAGATTTGCTTCCATATTGTAATTTCTGAAAATGTGCTCAAAATTGATAGACTGGAACAGTTTAATTAAGTCTTTAATTCTGGATTTCCATCCTTCAATTGCACATACCTGGAGCCTTCCTTTGTTTGAAAACCAATCAATTACAACTCTGGAATCACCCATGACCCGAAGATGATGTAAAGATAGATAATCTGCCAACATAAGAGTGGCCCAAGCACCCATAAGTTCCGCTCTTGTGTTTGTGCCTCTGCCACAATTATATATCCATCTTATGACTATTAAATCTGGTGTTTTTATTACTCCTCCAACTCCACACGAAATGCCATCAAGTTGTGACACCCCATCGGACCATGCTAATGTTGTATTACTTTGCTGCGGAATCATAATATCTCTTAGGGGTCTATCCTTCAAAGGAGCAAAGACTCTATTTTGAAGAGCCAAAGTCTTATAAATCACTTCCTGGAGAGATGGAGTGGTTTCCTAAAAAATAGCTTTGTTCCGCTCTAACCATATGAACCAACATATATGAGCAGCTATCGGAGTAGGAATTGTCTTATCCTCGAACCAATTCTTAAAGCAATCAAACAAAGTGTTACCTTTCCAACTATTTTTTAAGTTCTGATCAATGATCACTTTCTCCCAGATTGATTTGGTAAAGGGACACTACATAAACAGATGATATATATTCTCAGATTCTTGTTTACAAAGGTAACGACGCCCTGGACCTTCCCATCCTCTTGTTTGAAGAGTATCCCAAGTAAGGACTTTTCCTTCCGCTGCCAACCAAATAAATAGTTTGATCTTTAGTTGAATGTTCCATTTCCAAATAGACTGTCTCCAAGTCCCCACTTTCCTCAGGTTCTTTGTTGAAATTATGGCCCAATAGATATTTTTTACTGCAGGAGATCCAGAGTTATCACCACCTATCTACATCAAGTCGTCTTCAGTGTTCTGTAAGAAAGCTCCCGAGTCGATAAGTGCCCGTATGAATTGATCCCATTCTGCAGCAATATCTCCAGAGAAACCCAAGTCACTGCTGCACAACCAATAAGAGGATAAGTGTTGACTATTGAAATGCCTCCTGGCCTGTGCAAGTGTAGAAGTATTCCTATGATTTAGTGTTGACATAATATTAATTGAGAGAAAATAATTTTCTCCCATCCCTAGAATCCTATCTTTCCCAAGAGCGATAAGCTGGCCCGATCCTAGATTCCAACTTAACCAGTGGGTGATTAAGTGAATAGATTTTAATAACCCACTCCAGATTCTTGACGATGCCTTCTGTTGGAACGTTTGGGATCTGAACAAATTTTTAACAATCGTGTGAGGGAGATACTTATCCATTATTACTCTATGCCAAATGCTATCACTCGTTAAAACTCTCCAGAGTGAGTTTGCGACCAGTGCTTTACTAAATTCAATTATATTACGTATACCCCAGCCACCAAATTTCTTTGGTATAGTAATATGTTCCCATTTGCAGAGATGCAGTTGATTTGATTCACTATTCCTTCCCCGAAAAAAATTAAAGATCAATTTTCTCAGAGTATTTAGGACATAACAAGGAACGACAGCCAGTGACATCCAGTAGATGGGTTGACTTTCTAACACTGACTTTAATAAGGTGAAATGTCCTCCCAAGGACAACCATCTATAACACCAATTGTTGATCTTTTTTTCCATTTTTTTAATAACCAGCCCTAGTCTTCAACTCGGTGCGGCCTAGTCTTGAGAAAAAAACCAAGGTATTTGAAACCGAATGCTAGATCAGAGAAGATATAAGGAAACATGGATTTGAATGGTATTAATTCCCGCTCTGTCATGCCCTCTTATAGAATATTAGTCTTTGTTCCATTTACCCGTAATCGTGATGCCAAGCAGAAAGATTTTATAACCTTATCAATCTCCCACCACTCCTGCATAGTTGCATTTGTCATAATAATCACATCGTCAACAAATAATATATGGAGAATATTTATGGTTCTGGAAACTTTAATACCATTCAACTTCCCTTCCCTTTGACTGTCCTTTAATAACAAACTCAATCCTTCCATAACTAGTATAAAGAGTAGGGGGGATAATGGGCATCCTTGCCTTAATCCCCTTCCACTTTTAAATAAATTCGTAGCCTCTTCGTTTATCAAAACTGAGAAAGACGTGGATACCACACAACTCATTATCCAATTAGTCACCTTTAGGCCCATATCGATTTGAAGAAGAATCATCCTCAATAGATCACAGTTAATGCAGTCGTAGGCCTTCTGTAGGTCCAATTTTAAGACTAAAGAATTTGTTTTCCTCTTTTTAATGTTGTGGAGACATTCGTGAACTGTGCGTATGGCATCCTGAATCTGTATTCCTTGTTGAAATCCCAACTTCTCCTCCGATAGTGATCTGGATATAATCACTTTGATCCAATTAGCTATAATATTTGAAATGATTTTGTAGCAGAGGTTACAAAGCGAGATCAGTATGTAATATCCAAAATTTAGGGGCTTGTTTACTTTGGGAATTAAAGCAATAAAATTCGATTTTATGCCTCTCGAAATATTGCCTTTTATTCTTGATTCTTCTATCATATCTAGAAGATCCCCCCCAACTAGATCAAAAAAATGGATAAAAAACTCAACAGTCCAGCCATCAGGCCCTAGACTCTTATCAACTTTGAATTTTGTTAAAACTTCTTTTAATTCCCCCAAGTTTATCAGTGTAAATAAGGCATCAGCTTTTGCTTCAGTAACCAGTTTAGAAAACATGGCTGCCACCTTGACTTGGTCGCTAGTAGAAGGAGCAACTTGTTCTTTGAAAAAATATTTGAAATGTTTTACTGTAACATCCCCATCCTTAGACCCCGGTCAGGGAGCGCTACCGAATCAACCTTAACTTTGCCTTTACTGCTCTGATACCATTTCTATGACATTCTCGACCTTATACAATAGGCCAGGACATGCCACCGAGTAGCTTTGCGGAATATCACATACAAAACTTAACCGGAAAATAGAGATAACATCTAGTGTTCACATATATAAATATACATCTATCTAATGCAATTAAACATACATTAATACTTTACTCATACACCTGTTCATGCGGAAGAAACATTAACACATACATGCAACATATATATACAAACATTACTCATTAATTATAATGCAATTACAAATACACAACATACAACGAATAAAGAATTGGTACTTATCTTTAGTAGATGACCACCAACTGTGTGCAGACCTTCCATGAACCTCCCAGCCTTAGACCACACTGCTCATCACGCTCAGCAGTGGGTCACCCCCGAGCTAGGACTAAACTCCACTAGGCAAGGGAATTCAAGGCTTGGCAAGGACAATAAGAAAGTTGCACAAAACAACAGGAAGGATATTTTATCCCAGGATCCACTTACGCCCACAACCCACAGACCCTCATTCCCCACACGCCTGTTCCACCCCAGGGGGACACCCCTTCACTATTACAAGTCCATCGACAACTACACCTCCCTTTCCTTGGGCTTCAATAATAGGCTAGACTGGAAGTCTCAGAGTACTGTAGCTGCTACGAGACTCCATCTAAGAGAACTCACTTCCCAACAAACTCTCTCACCTAGGAGAGTTGCTCACATGCCTGACAAGTTGCTTCTTCAATTCAGCTCTTATGTCAATCAGACATAGGTGACGTCAACAATAGAATTTGGCTAACACACAGGTGAAGTCAACCATAGAAAACAGGTATGGACACAGGATATGGCAGTAAGCTAAGCTCAACCAAGAACTGCATTGGCGGCAACAACCAACCACTACGATACAACAAGACTCTGAAAAAAATTACAAGTTCGTTGGGCTTCACAAGAAATATGCAGGACAACTCCAGTGTCTGCAGGTTACACTAGCACGTGCATCAGTGGGGAGTATGGCTCTCTTCTAGGGTGAATAACCTTGTGAGACTGCAGTCACAAATGGTGAAGGTCTGTGACAGTCATGAGAATCGTGAGTGAGGTGAGCGAACGTAATGGAACAGGACCCCCCAACGAGCTGATTGTTCCCCTTAAAACTGCATGCGCCCAGGTTGAAACATGTCTCCATGAAGCTGTATGAGCTCCACTTAACACTCGCCCCCCTTTCCCCCAGAAACTTAGGACAACATGGTTATATCAAACCTTAGCTTCTAGGAAATAGTAATATAATATTATTTCTTTAGAGGTAAGCCCTCTAGCTTAGCCTATATTCTTAGACACTTAGCCCCTTCCCCACCTAGTGGAGCTTAGTCCCCCATAACTCTTTCTTCGTGGAGGGTCTACATGCAGCAATGTAATTTTATTAATGATATGTGTGTATTTACATATACAAAATCAAGCTCATTGGCCTTAGCATCTGGCTCACCAACCTAATAAACACATAAGTCTCTCAACTTATAACCACTCGGCTCACTAGCCTATAAGCATAATTACAATTTAGCAGGGGATCGGCCTTGGGGTGTTACATTTACAACCTCTTCTTTTATGTTTTCCTGACCATTATGCAAATGCCCCACTTCATCCATTATCTCCTGGACAAACTTGCGATTTCTCCTGAAATTCGCAAAATTATGGAAAAATTTTGTGTTTTGGTCACCACTGTGAATCCAGATAGCACAGCTACGCTGACGCCAAAGTTCTTCGCTTTAATTGAGTAATCTGTTTCTTTCTTGCTCCATATTTTTTAATAATGAATCCTCCTCTGGTAAACATGTTCCATCCAGATAGTTTTGTAACAGGAAATTTATCTCATTCTCCATATATCTGAGATGTGAGTTTGCCTTGAGCTTACGACCCTTTTGCCACTGTTTCGTGCTATCCTTTAGATCTTTAAGTTTCCAAACTAGTATTTTTTGTTTACCATGTTCGCCGAGATATTTTGGATCATTCCATAGATTTTGAACCAACACTATGAAGCCTTGATCCAAAATCCATTGAGGATTTAGTTTGAAGGGATAGGCCTTAAAAAGGGGTGGCATTTCCAGCTAGAGAAGGACCAGAGCATGGTCTGAAATGAATGGATATTCCACCCAACACCTGTAGATTCCAACTAAAGCAAGAAAATCTTCTGATATGAAAATTCTGTCCAACCTTTTTGCAATCGAATCTGCTCCAGAACGACCGTTTCGCCAAGTTGGAACAACCTTCCTCGGAACAATGTCAATGAGTTCACTATTAAACAAATTTCCACGAAATAATTTCAACAAATTACACAGTTTGATCAAAACTTAAAACATCAATAATTGAAACATCAATAAATAGATGATATATACATATATTCAATCATGCTCAAGGAGCCAACTCCTTACATGAAAACTTATTATCTTAAACCTCTAAGAGAGATGAAGAGGCAACACACATCAACTAATTCAAACTTGAAAAAAAAACCTCTTACTCAAGTAGAAACCATGTAAACAAAATGTATATCTTTAGATATTATAAACTTGTAGAAACCATGTAAGCAAAATGCATATCTTTAAATATTGTAAACTTGAAAAAAAAAACCTCTTACTCAAGTAGAAACCATGTAAGCAAAATGCATGTCTTTAAATATTAAAAACCAATTAAGTTAGAATATAGATTTCATTAGTAAAAATATGATATTGTTATTTATTTCATTAAAATTCAAATCTTTTCGTAATAAAAAAAAATTGAAAACAAATACAAACCCAAATATTATAAACCAATTAAGTTAGAATATAGATTTCATTGGCAATGGTGGTTTATCGAATTAGTGAAAATATGATATTGTTATTTACTTCATTAAAATTCAAGTCTTTTCATAATAAAAAAAATTTGAAAACAAATACAAACACAAATTGGAAACAAATACAAACCCTTAAATGAACTTTGGTAAATAGATACCCTACTTAAAACCTCTTAACCTAAAAACCATGGAAAAATATTTATATGTATTAAAAATAAAATAAAATAAAACAATCACTATCCATTTTAATAAAATAAAACAATCACTATCTACTATCTGCTCATGTTAATCATAAACACTAAATTAAAAATAATAATATACATATAATTTTTATTTTTTCAAAAACCTTGCTCCAACCCCCCCCCAAAAAAGGATAGGTTTTTATGTTTAAAATAAAAAATAAAACCATTACTATTTACTCGTGTTGATCACAAGCACTGAATTTAATATAATTTTTATTTTTTCAAAAACCTTGCTCCCACCAAAAGAATTGAATGTTTTTTGTGTTTAAGAAGAGGTTAAGCATATTATTCCGTAGAAAGTGGTGGAATTTGGGCCCATTCCCAATCCCATTACCTTCTTATCTTAAAATTTGATTCCTTCATGAAAACTTTTAAGAGGCGTGCCGCACAAGCTAAGGTCTATGGTCTCCATTAAACAAAATCTGAATGCCGATCAACCCGGACTTTGGAAATTAGCCCCTCCCTAAAAAGGTACCCGGTACCTTGAAATAATTAAATGAAATAAAAAAATGTTATAACGTCGTTGGCGCGCGTAGCAGGTGGCCCCGTCCGGATAAGGGCTGGCCATGGCAATGTCGGGGACTCATCCGGAAACAGCAGGTAATCCTCTTATCTGGGATTCACTGACAAATCTGCCCACGTCTACATGTCCTTTTTCACCTTCCTAAGCTCATATTTTTTTTTACCCCTGGAATTTACCCCTTTGGTAAATGCAATCAATTCTGTGGGCTAATGAGGTATTTGTGCCTTTTATTATTGCGGGTGCGCGGGCCATGAGTAGTTCGATCGATGCTCTTGTGGGTTTTATCTCACGGGTCTCTGCGAATTGTCATTCAAGCATTATTGGGAAAGAAAGGCTATGATGATGGTTGGTATTGGAGGCTCTCGGTGCAGCAGAAGAAGGGTTGGAATGGCTTATTAGGAGGAGTTTGATGGGCTGTCAGGGGTTTTTGTTGTGGTTGCCATGGAAAGGGGTTAGGTTGAATATCGGTCGGTATTGAGGGGATTTGGGAGGGTATTAACTCTGCTTACAGAAGCTTTCAAGGTCAAGCCAAAGAGATGTATTTGGTGGCAATGGGTCAAGCGCAGGGGAAATCTTTCAAGGACTCTTTGAAGGGACTTGAAGCAGACATTCAACATGCAAATACCTTGTAAGTTTCTGTATTTTTGGTGGAGGTTATGTATCTGTGTACAGATATGTCTTCTTAAAATATTATTTGCTGTTCGTGTGGTCTGAGAGTTTGATATTAAATTTGGTTCAAAGGCGGAAAGATTCTCTATTTATTACAGGAAGAGGGCTTTTCTGCAATTTTCATGGGTTATAGGGGTAGTTCGGATTCTGCGAGAGACACCAAGAGATAGTTACGGTTCGATAGAAATGTGTCAGGTTTAGACCAAATTCTTTATACACAGAGAGGGAGAAACATCTGGGCGAGAAGTTTGTCTAGCATAGAACAGTCTTCCTTAAGCTTAGGTGTCAGGTATGGGGTAGCTATTCTGCGATAATCGCTCACGACTTGCACCCGGCCTCGTCACTTTGAATCTCATACCATGTGGGTGAGGCAGACCTTCGGGTGGGCGGCTTACTCCATGGACTTCAGCAGTGAACCAATGCCTCATTGGCCATTAATTGTTCTTTTGCTTTTGTGGAGAATTTGAATATAGGGTTTTGGATTTGGACTCGTTTCTTTGATAAGTAGGTGAAAGCAGTGGCTGGTGCCACTGCTTGCCTGTTGTGACAAAGCTTTTGGGTGTCAGTACCTAGAGGGTGGCGTTTGCAAATTTGTTATTCTTCTCTTAATGAAGAGTGTGAACCATATTTGAAAAAATCGCCTGAATCTTCCGAATACTCCCGAGTCAAGCTCTGCCTAGCCATGCTCCCGGTCTGAGTTAAGTTGGTCCCGAGTCCGATTATCTGCTGGCGAGTCAAGCGTGCTAGAAGACAGCGCCAAAAGGGTAATGGAAAACTCTCCTTTTGAACGATTTCTGCTGCTGGGTTTTTGCCGATTTTTTGCCGGTCTTAGCGGAGTCTGAGTATAACTCTTGCACTCTAGACTTGCCGACTATTTTGCCGGGTCGATTATTTCAACATCGGGTGTCTCTCTGTCTGCACCCTAATAACCTAGTTCCCTAGGTGACTCGACCGTCTGGCCTGGTTTTTGACAGGCAATACTAGTCAGGGAACAGTTATTTCTAGCAATATTATATAAGTTGGACACTGTTAAGGCATGCCTGGCAAAATACTTGTTGCAATTTTAGGCTCTATTTCAGGCCATTTTGCCCGAGTTCACTGAGAAGCGAGTGCATTATATAACCTAGGAGGGGGATCTCCATCATCAATTATTGTTGTGTCATGGTGCATTGAATCTAGACTGTACATTGAGTGCTTTGAGTATTGACATTACCACACACTTTGAGGTTCACACAAATGGTGGATGTTTCAAATATTGGAATTTGAGATATGCAATCTTGACCATTGCAACCTCAAGGTGGGTATCAGACTTGGGTATCGATGGGTCTTTGCTAGAAGATAAATTTTCTAGTGTCATGTGACTGGATATTTTTCTTCTTCATGCTGCATTCTGTCTGCCATGTTTTTATTGCATTCTCCTACCGCATTTCTGTCTGGCTCTGTTGTTTTGCATCTTCTTAATGTAATCTCGAGGCCAATTCAAACTGGTATTTAAATCGCTAGGTATTCCTTTGTTTGAGTACACGTGAAAGAAGATATTTTACCAATTTTAGTTTATTTCGATTGGGAAAAATACTGTGGGGAATATTGCCTGTGTGGGTATGGCTTGTGCAATGTTATTCTTTTACATATTCCACCAACTCGTGGAAGGCAAGAATGACTAAAAGTTAATGCCTAGGGCTGCAGTTGGCATTGGGGTTATTTTAGTCTTATATATCGAACTGGCATAAGGGAAAAAGTTGGAATAACATTTTTGCTAGTATGTTGTGTGCTTATTTTGCAAGAATTGCTTGTGTCACATAAAAGTTAAAAGAGTCACGATGATAAGCTTTTAAGGTTGAGTATCAAAAGGAGGAAAATGACATTCAATCCTAAGAATGCAGGAAATATTCACTAATATTATAAACTATTTTATTTAGTATTGTATTTGATGTTTTATGAGGCACTTCTAAAACTTGTGCAGGGCATCTGAGTTTCCAAGGGAGTATGATGGTGCTTGTCTTCAAATGAGACTATCCTACAGCCCAGCTGCACATTTGTTCCTTTTCCTTGTGCAGTGGACTGATTGCAGCCTTGCAGGTGCTTTGGGTTTGCTCCGCATATTGATATATAAGGTTGGTTTATCCCCCATATTTTCCAGTCTTTACATAGAGTCTATATATATATATATATATATACACACATGGCAAAAAGTTGCTGTGAGAGGCTGAAATTTTTTTTAACTAATATTTTTCACCTGTGGTTTTCTTCAAAATTTTAGCAACATGTTTAAGTTATGATAATGTTTCAAAGTATGCATTTTGCAGGTGTATGTGGATGGTACCACAACAATGTCAACTCATGAAAGAAAAGCTAGCCTTAGAGAATTTTATGGTAGATTATCATTCCGAACTTAATTTTTTTCATAGTTTTTATTGAAGTTGGGTCATTTGCTTCCTCATTTCCTCCATTTACATACATTAACAAACATATCTTCCATGCAAGTCTCTTTCTGGCTTTGGATTTGTTCCTGGGAGATGTCTTACTATACTTTGTCTTCACAGCGGTGATATTTCCTTCTTTACTGCAACTTCATGGAGGGATAACTGAGATGGAAGATAGGAAACAGAAAGCAGTATGCATGGACAGATATAAGAAAAAAGTTGATGAACAGAGGGGACAACTATCTGACATTGATTTGGAACGGGAAGAAGAATGTGGAATTTGTATGGAGACCAACAGTAAGATTGTCTTGCCAAATTGCAGTCATGCCATGTGCATGAAATGCTACCGTGAATGGTAAGAGACTTTTGTCTTTCTATTTGTTTGTCTGTCTGTCTTTATCTGTCCATCCATGTGTTTAGGTAGTGACAAAGACAGAACTGAGATTTAAATAAAAATTGAAGTTCCATTGATTTGCAGGCATGCACGATCACAATCATGTCCTTTTTGTCGTGATAGCTTGAAGAGAGTAAATTCAAGGGATTTGTGGATATTCACTGATAATGGAGAGGTCATTGACATGACAACATTGGCTAGGGAAAACTTAAGAAGACTATTTCTTTATGTTGAGAAATTACCACTCTTAGTTCCAGAGAGTGTGTTTGATGTTTATGATGCTCATTATGATTCTCACATCAAGTGAATATTTTGATCGCTGTTGTCGAACTGGTCACGACTGACATTTTCTCTTCCTTATACCTGTATCTGTTATTTGATATCTCATTGGTTGCCTCTCATCAAAAGATGAATCATCTCTGCCTTTTGACATGGTCCCTACTCTGTTCTTGTTGGCAAGAGGTAAACAGGGTATGAAAGAAGGCAAACGTTTTGTGAATCCTTCTGGCTTCCTATCTTGTACCTAATAGTATGTTAATGTCCACTTGTACAGCATAGGGCATTTGTTCATAGAAATGTAATTTGTATCACTTTAGCCAGTATGATCTATCTGTGATCTGGTTGGCTTTCTGTAAATACTTGTAGTCACGGGTTAATGGCAAAGTTGGAATGTGGATGCCATTAGCTTCTTTTAACAGTATATGGATTCAGCTAAAATGGGAGGCATTGGGAGCTTCTGCTCTAATCTCTGAAGTAGTTGGTGGGCAGAGGTGAATTATTACCTTTATCCCTTGGCCGCAAGCATTTGAGAACGGCTTCAATTAACTGTTTAAACATTGGTGCACTGATGTTCACAGGTTTGAAACATTCTCATTCTAATAAGTGAAGAATTTGATTCAATCAAGTTTCCAGATTCTCACATTGTGCCCTGTTTTTGTCATTTCTTGTTAACAATGGTGGCTATTTCATGTCATTGCACTTAAGTTCTGTTTTGTTTAATGTCCTGTTTTATTTAGAGTCTCACGATATTCTATTGAGATATTAGAAGGATATGATGGAACGTTTTAATGCAAAAGATCAAATGTTCTTAAATGTACAAACAGTGTTTTGCTATATGATCTTTTTTTTATTATAGCCATGGATTACATAACTGTTTGATTTGCTTTACTAGTATACTTAGTCTATCTAGGATTTGAGCCAGATGAGAGAACACGGAGTTACTAGGATTTGAGCCAGAGGAGAGAACACGGAGTTACTAGGATTTGAGCCAGATGAGAGAACATGGAGTTGCGTTTCGGGGCAATGGTCATGAAAAATTCAGTTATGGTTGTGAATGATGTTTGTTCCCTCTTGCCAATAATATAATTCAAAGCTAATTGTCTCCTATTAGGATAATCTGGATTCAGTTACAACCAGCATTTGGTGGTGGCTGCTTCCCAAGCTAATTTTCTCCTATTAAGGATCATCTGGATTCAGATACAACCAGCATTTGGTGGTGGCTGCATTCCAAATTACTTGGTCAAAAGTTCTGACCTGGTAAAATCTCCTGAATAATGAAAGCTTTCAGAAAATGCTATCTAAAATAGTTCAAAATGGGGCTTGAAACTCATTTGAAATTGAATGCCTAGGAAAATTCTCAAATTCTTAAAACAAAGTTGGGAAGGAGCCTTGGATAGTCACCCATGTACATGCCAAGATTAACTGAGTAAAACAATATATGTAAAACATTCCCCTAATTTTAAAGTCAATAAAATAAGTTGCAGCATTGATCCATTTTATTAAACCCAGGGATGATTACGTTGGACAAGGAAAAGACAATTTTAAATTTCCAGCAAGTTTTATTACAGAATATGGTAGCGAGAGCGGCCCTGTTTTGGAAAATACCCATCATTACATAGAAGGCAACATCAAAACCAAGCAGTTAACCCAGATTGTGAAGATGTTCAGAACAGGGTGTAGTACCAACACACCCTTGTCATGTCAACAAAATGGCTGTACCAGGAAAACCAGTGTTAATTGAAATATTCAGAACAAGGCAGAATCATTAGCATATGCAGTGCATGTCTTGTAAATCAACCATAGTATAACTCAGAATATATCCGCTGCTTCAAACATATTTTCGGAGATTACGATGGTGTTGAAATTTGCATGTTATTCCCTTAAATCATTGGTGGGAATATTATTATATTTCTAATGATGGTCAATAAGCTTTACCACGCTGACCGAAATATGCAATCGATCTTTCTGCTATAGAAAGGGAGATAGTTAGCAATGAAAAAACACTCCACACCACCATTTATACACAACAGATTGAGAATTGGAGAAAATCCCCTTGGGTTAAAAATAGTAAAGTTTTCCTATTAATGAAGGAAATTTTACATAACTGAGTTCACTTACAGAGAATTATAATTATTTTGCACCCTCTAGGAGTATATTAATATTATATCATTTATAATCATCTTGCACCTTACATGAATATATTAATGAAGGGAAAAATTCATCAAACTACAGTGAATTATAGTTATCTTGTACCCTATCATTAGCAGCAAGATTTATGTCCTCTGCGCACTGTGGCGTCTCGCTATGACTAGCTTCCTCGCCCTTTTATCTGGAATTTCTGTGGAATATATTAATGAAAGGAAGATTTAATCAAAGTGCATTTACAGTGAATTATAATCCTTTTGTACCCTACAGTGAGCAGCAATATTTACTTCCTGCTCTGCTCACTGTGGTGTAAATAATGTGTAATTATTAAATTATGGATTTAATAACAAACAAAACTCAAAAAATGCATAATTATTAATAATTATGTATTCAGCAACAAACAAAATTCACAACTATTATGGAGAAGAGAGATTTAATAAGATCCATATGTACCCACTATGCTGCTTAATCCAGTGCCCGTTCATTTGTTCGTTTATGAGTTGTATACTAATCATTTTCTTAGTTTACAAGGGTCACATGGATCTCAAGTGATTTCTTGCTTGAATGGCAAAAGTATTAAATGATAAGCCACGTGACCCTACAAATAGTGCACTAAGTGTTTGACCAGAGTTAGTGAGGCACTAAATAGCCATGTTATGATGTGATGCTCTAGATATGTAAGTTATATATGGATTGATCCACAAATGTTGCAGAGGAACAAAATTAGGGTGATAATAATTTCCTTTTGATGTGCGAGGTTAGGAGTAGCACGTATTGTTGAAATACATCACATGTTTTTTACTTAAGCGTTGTAATAGAAAAACTAGACAAGGAGAAGAGTAGTGAAAGAGGAAGGACCACTCAAAAAGAAGTGATAACAATCTCATACAAAACAAACAAGAGTAAGGTGTTGTATGCATATAGCCTCTATGCCACCAAGGTGTGCATTCTCATGATCGAGATGCAAGAAAGATGAATATTGCATCATGTTGAAGCAGGTGTGCATTCTCATGATCGAGATGCAAGAAAGATGAATATTGCATCATGTTGAAGCACATGTGAAGGAACAATGACACCTAGGGAACAAATAGCCATAGTGGAAGGACACCTCGATGTAGAGGTTGGGTCCAAGGGCCACAGGGGAAGCTCGATGTAGATGTTGGGTTCAAGGGCATGTAAAGAGATGATTTAATGGAAGTTCACAAAGGAGGTTTAGAATAAACCCTGAAAGAGAGTTTTGGATATATCCTAGGCTTTGTCAATGGAATTGAAAAACTGTAGCCAACATTGGTAGAATCATGTAGGGAGTTATCTGAAGGTTAGTGTCCACCAAAGAATTCACAATAAAGTCGAAAAGAGTCATACATGTTTGGTGGTCTTCAATTGGTAGTGTTCAGAATTCACAATAAAGTTGAAAAGAGTCATACATGTTTGGTGGTCTGGAATTGAAAAACTGTAGCCAACATTGGTAGAATCATGTAGGGAGCTACCTGAAGCTTAGTGTCCACCAAAGAATTCACAATAAAGTTGAAAATAGTCATACATGTTTGGTGGTCTTCAATTGGTAGTGTTTAGCATTTACAATAAAGTTGAAAAGAGTCATACATGTTTGGTGGTCTTCAATTGGTAGTGGAACACTAGGACCATCAATGTGTGAATTTTAATGTTGTGATAAAAGAGTTGCATTGAGTATGTGAGAAACGATAAAGTCAGAGAGTCATGATGACTATCCTTGCTTGATCCGAGGTTGTCCATCGTTGATGTAAATCGGGAGCATGTACCAAAGCCTCTAAACCAACCCCTTTAATGAATGAGCTAATGTTTATCGGGGAAGGTCCCTTGGAAATAAGGGATAGGAGACCCCCTTAGAAACCAATGCAAGGTGCACCATATTAAGAAACAAATGTCATTAATTAACCCTTTGACATAGGGTGATGAGTTGGCCAATGTATAGGAGACTTGAGACTTCCTTTGAATGGATCATTAATGAACATCAACTTGGGTACTGACCATAAACTATACCAACATAACTCACTTGCGATCACAATAAGTACTGAAAGGTGAGTAATGCAGAGAGTGTATTGGGGTGCCATGTAGATGTAGGTAAACTCATACATTAGAAGATTCATCGATGAAGGTGACAAGTCTCATTGCTAGTGGGTGCAAAGCTCAAGAACCATCGTGATAGAGGATGGTCGAGTCTGAATAAGTGGGATGCAATGGATGAATGAGGTCTAGAATAGAGCTCATTGCCATGGTAGGAATAGAGCTCAGTGCCATGAGCAAGGGCAACAAGAACTCTTTTCATGACAAAAGATAATGCATGAAGGTGAAACAAGCCAAGCATTGTTGATTTCCTTTTGTTTGATTTTTCTTTTTGTATTTTAGTTTTTCTCTTTTTATAAAGAATAAAAAATCTGGGTATATTACAAGTAAGAAGTAAAAACATAGTTATCTATTTGATGATAATTGTGACTTCAAAAATGAGAACTCTAGCCTTAAAACCCCATGTGTGTGAGTCAAAAACACAAAAATTAATTCCTGAATTGAAAAATGGTGCTTTCAAGATCATCATTCTTTAAAAAAAAGTTAGTTATTTATTTTCCTTTTGTTAAAATTACAACATTTTTGTGACCATGGTTTTAAATTTCTATAATATTATGAATAAAAACCTTAACGTCAACACTAGAATCACATTTTTATTTTATATTTTATATTTATTTTTCATTCGAGGTTAAATTGCACCCTGCTTGTAATCATGGTCTTTAATCACTGATAATATTGCCAATCTTAAAATCAATCCACAATTTAAAAAAAGTGTCATAAACCATAATCTTCTTCATGATATGTACTGTTAAGACCAAAACATTAAAATCATTAGCAGAATTGAAAATAAAATTTGCAAGACCATTGCAAACAAAATCATAAAAAAATAAAAAACAGTGAAAAAAAATAAAAAGCTAAAAAATAATAAGGAAAAGATGGGTTAAAAAACTTAAATTGAGAAAACAAATATAATTTTAAAATATTAAAAAAAAATATCAGAAAAAGAGGGGCCTCGTAAACAATTCTAATTTAAAATAAAAATTAAAAAAATCAAACTTGTTTAAAAACAAATATAAAAAATCAATATTCATAAACAAAATTAAAACGAAATCTTTTTATTTTTATCTTTTTGAGTAAGGGGTGCTCTTATCATGATCCGAAGAAAGTGTCATGGGTGCTAACATGCAATGTGGTACTTAATTGGGGCAACTCATGAGAGTGGAATACTATACTAAGGTAAGAGTGAAATACAATAAAGACAGGTGAGGCCACTTGTCCAAGCCGGCGAGGTGGGGTCTCAAAGGCATATTCAAGGGATGACAAATAAGACAAATGCAACATAAGTGGAGGGGATATGTTACCTATATGCCAATTTGAAGAGGTATTCTTAAATAGTTGGCAAGGCGTGCATGAAAATGGTGTGAAAAAATGGCTCTCCAATGAAACCCCTGCACATGAAACACATATTACAACGTAAAAGTAGTTGTGGAAACAAATCCAATGGTGCAAGAAAAGGGTTTCATGGGCTTTTGAAATAGCCAAAAGAACATTGTGGGAAGAAAAAACCCTTGAGTGAAGTATTAAATACAAGAAACAAATATTGTAGTGTAGAAGTACTTATAAAAACAAATCAAATAGCCCATACAATGTAGAAATTTGAGCTTGTTAGCTCTTGTACATGCTAAAGGGAGATCTTAGGAAAACCAGTAAATAACAATGGGAATAAATTTTGAAAATCATTTGTGCATCTCTGAATTTGTGGATAAATTTTTGACCTAAATCTTTCATAGTTGATTGCCAAGGATTAGATAGGCATAATTGAGATTGACAACCACTAGGTTAGTGGGTATCTCCTCTACTACATCTTTGATCATTTCATTTATAAAGTTAGGGCCCAATTTTCATGTATGCAAGCCCATTGGTGTTTCTACTTGGTCATGTGGATGTCAAGGGAATAATGGCATGGAGTGAGCAATTATTTTCTCGACCTCCATGTGTAGGGACATGTGATGGAACTGTTGAGCGTGTGACATCCTTGCATGACTTCAATGAACAATGACACAAGGTGTGCCATTGTTTGATGATGATTCGTGTGGATGTACACAAGAAATGACCATTACTTGAACATAAAGCTTGTGCAACCATGATACTAGACATGTGTGTGACTCGTGCCACTTGTCAAGGAATATCCATGTAGAATAGTGCGACAATTTTTTTTTCTTATATGTAAAACTAATGCATTTTTTTATGATTTTGGTAGGTAACAAGTGATGCTAGTTCATTGGAAAGAGGGGTTTTGAGGAGCTCAATGCACAGGGGACAAGTAAGCCACGAATGCAATGGTAACTAGTGAGTTATGGGCTACAAAAGTTCCTTCAAACCTCGTTGATGTGCACCGATGAGGCACTACTTTCATGGATAATTGGGATGTGGGTTCTCAATGGTTAGTACTTTTATGTTTGAGGGTATCGTCTTGAGTTGAACCTAAGAGAGATCTATTTCCTGATGGGGCTTTCAATTTGAGGGAAGTTTTCAACACATGGCCCCAATTGGGAGGGGAAAAGGCCATAGAGTAGTGGATTGTGGATCACTATGAGGAGCGAATGATCAAGGTAGATGGGTCGATACCCATCTCCAATATCGAGGCTTTTTAGACATGACTGACAACAATGATGGTGGTGAGGGTATTGCGACTTACATGGGCCTCACAGATTTCAGGTAGCTAAATAACATTGGTTGAGAGGGTGTTTGGGGGCACCCAAATTGTGTGGGCCTAGATGCTACTGATTGCAAGAAGGATGTAGTAGATGCATTTTCATGAACAAGGTGGGGGAGAGTTTGATTTTGGATCTCTTATTTGTTCGTCTTTTTTGAGCCGATACTTCCCATTAGAACACATTGAGCAGTGAGGGAAGGACTAGTGCATGAGCCACATGTGCAATGCTGAGAAGAATTGATGACTCGGTTGGGTGGTGGTATAATGGGTAATGTGTTCACCCCGATGTTCTTTTCCTATTGGGAAGAACAACTAGCATTCATTGAGAAGTCCTTGTATGAGGGTATATATTTTAGATGCGACCCTGATCTATTAAGGCAAGTTAGCTTAGGCTAGGGAGCTATGGGTGAGTACTTATTTTTTTTTTGAGTTTTTTCATGTTTACACTAGTATAGATGGTTTCTAGATGTCTTTGTTGGTTTATGAGATACACATGTGACTGATGCCATGTTGTTTTACTTGTGTGTGGATGTGGGACTGGTGACACTGGTAGGATTCACTAGACGAGCATCCTAGTACTACCTCTTTATGAAGATTAGTGCAATTAATCTTCCCTTTCAGGTCTGAGGTGTTATGCACCCATTCCTCGACATCCACTAATATCATTGCTTTTTTCTTCCTTTTTTTGAAAATATTTGGGGCGCTTCTCAGGGTGCAATTTCCAATAGTTCTCCTCAATGTGTCCCTTTCTATCACATCATTTAGATTGTCAGAAAAATTCAATCAACACCTTCTCCTCCTTGTGACTACAACCAACTAATACTACCTATTTATGAAGATTAGTGAAATTAATATTCCCTTTCGGGTTTGAGGTGTTATCCACCCGTTCCTCGAAATCCACTGATATCAATGCTTTCTTCTTCCTTTTCTGAAAATATTTGGGGCGCTTCTCAGGGTGCAATTTCCAATAGTTCTCCTCAATGTGTCCCTTTCTATCACATCCTTTACATTGTTGGATGGAAGGTGTTTCTTCTTGTGTTGTTGCCATGATCTTCTTTTCATTTCAATTCTTCTTGTTTTCTTCTCTCAGTTGCTCTTGTGGTTCTACTTGCTTGTGAGTACTTGTTTGTTGCTTTCACTTATCTCCCTCAAGGTATTGTGCTTGAATACTGGCCTCATGAATTGTCTTTGGCCTAAATAACATCAATTGTCTACAAATATGAGGTAAAAATGCCCCAATACTTGACTAATAAGTATGGAATTTTGAGAAAGACTCCCATCTAAATTGCACTCTTCCTAAACTTTGTCGTGAACTCCTGCATTGTTTATCCTTGTCTTTGCCTCAAGTAATGCCATATTATTTGCTGGTGTTCCTCATATCCTATTGGATAAAACTGAGATTTGATCATGTCCTTGAACAACTCCCAATCAATCTCTAGTGGCTCATTTCCTAATGCTCTACTTACTGCATCACTCTCCCACCATGTCAAAGCATGACCTTCAAGCTTCAACGAAGCAAAAACAATATTTTTTTTCTAGTTCATGCACGCTGAAGTATACTTCCATCTATTGTAGCCATTGGTTCATCCTAATAGAATCCACTTCCCTAGTAGATGGCTTGATGTCCACCTTAGCCTCCACATGAAAATATACTTATGTCTTGTTGTAGTTGCACTCTTCCATTTCCGACTTAGTCTTACGCTCTATCTCTGGCTTATTTTCTTCCTTCTTGGGGCCTTCATGACAAGCCTCTGTTGATGGTGTTTCCTTGATCTTTGTAGTTAATAGTTATGACACCATTGATGTGAATGTAGCTAAACTCAGCTTAGAATGATCCAACCTTACCCTGGGATCTTCTTCCTCTTCTCCTTCATAATGTTCCCTTGACATTCTTGATGCTCTACTTCTCTCTAGCCCTGGCAACAACTCTTGTCCACTTCTTTTGTAATCAATGCGAGTAATTACCATACATGTCTCACTGAATGCATTTAAACTTTTTCTTTGATACCATCTACTCCGTAAACTAAAGTTTCATAGCCTATCCATCTCACTAACATGGAAAACTACTACAATAAGAAAAATAACCTTGGCTCTCACCAGCAAACAAAAACTCCACACACTAACCCAATCAATTGAGTTGGTCCAATAATAGTTCGACCGACCACCCGCAAGTCGTGTTGAGAAATGATGCATCGGTTGGATTCTTTGCTTGTTGAATCGAGTGAGTGAAAGGCCAGTCGACCACCCAAAATTCGGGTCGAGTGAGTGAAAGTCCAGTTGACCACCCGAAAGTCAAGTCAAGCAATCGACCAGAAAATCAACCACAAGTCGAGTCGACCACCATTTGGTCGACCAAGGGAGAGGAATTGACCCAATGAACACCTTGGTATAAAGGAGGGTAAATCTATTCAACTAGACATCGTTGTCTTTTGAATACAGATGAGGAAAACGACAAAAAATTGCAGGGACAAATAACCTAGCAGAACAAGTTGACCAAGTAGTCAAAACAATTATCTAGAGAGCGAATTTACTCTTCAACCAAAAATAACACTTCCAGGGGTGAATTTGATACTCCACGACAATTATAAAATGTTTGGGGGGCGATTTTGGTATCCCACAATCGATAAAAATGTCCAGGGGAATTTTTATATCCCAGGACAAGTGAACAAACATCCATGAGTCAAGTTTGATGTTCAACAATAGAGAAAAACATCTAGGAAAAATAACAAATGTTCCAGAAACACCATATGGTGAAGTATGGTCTATACATGACTTGTGGGAAAAGTAGAATGTCCAAGCAAAGTCAAGAATGTGCCCAATGACTCTTAAAATGAAATTAGAAACCCCCAAGTAAATAGAAATGTCTCAGGAAGGAGGGTCGTCGATTTCCAACTTCTGAATCAATGTACATGTATGGTAAAAGAGTTTTTAGTCTAGTTTACTGACCCATGGGCACCGTATTCATATAAGACGAGCTCAAACCATAACTGACACATTTCTCTTTGCTAAATTGTATGCAGGAAACCATTAAATTACAATACACTCCATTAACCATTCATTAAATTACAGTACAAACAATTCCATCCATAGGCAACGAAATTCAAACACGACAACACAACCAAAACTCAAAATTTTCCTTGGAAATCAAACGGAAAAACCAACATTCTTTTGGCTTCAATCAAGATCTTTATTATTCAACAATGGGAAAGTTACATGCTCTCTGGTTCACCTCTATTATCCTCAATTACATCTGGGCAACATCCTCACATCATTCACAACCAAAGAATCCTTTTCTCATTGTGGGAACACATAATATAGAAGAATGAGTCAACCATGAAAATAGCTGGAAGGTCATGCGACCCCAACACTTCATCTTCTCTCTAGTCTATTTCTCCTTATTTTCTTTGTTTGCTCATCTTTTCTCCCACATGGAAAGGTCTCATGAAAGTCTCATTACTCCTTTATGTACAACAATACGCTACTCGAATTTACATCCATCATGTACAAAAATGAAAATCAATCATGATGGCATGGGGCCCTTCACGCCAACAAATTGATCTCTTTCTTCATCCATAGCCTTAAATGTTGTATGTGTTGATCATATTAGAGCCTATGCCGATAACCAATCGTTCTTGTTGGATCCGATTCAGATCAGAAGGCTACTCAGGTTCACCTCCTTCTGCGTTGTAGTGCAAACAATATTTTCGTTCACATCCAAGTCTCTCTCTATCATGTTTCTTGAATCCATGGCTAGTAGGTTCTTCTTCTTGTAATCCTTCTTATGTCTCTTTGGATTCATCTCTGGATGTAGCTTCCAACACTTATATTTGGTGTGACCATTGATATTACAATGGTTTCAATGATTGTTTGGATCCCTACACTGATAT
>SNQJ01S0018772.1:95302-113315 GCA_010110895.2 Picea sitchensis | reverse complement strand
TAGGGCTCATGACATACAAGGGGTCATAGTGTCTCATTCATGGGTGCCTTTGTAGAGGGTGTGTGGTACCTTCATCCGCAATGCACTTTTTCCAAGCCCATCAATTGCCTTTTATCTTTGTTTCTTTGTATTTTCTTTCAATATAGCATAAGGAGAGGTTGAAGGTCACTGCCCTGACGTGGTAACCAGATAATGACAATGTCACCCACAAAAACCTAGTTTAAATGAGAAGGTTGGCTCATGATGAGACCCCCTTTCTCTCAACCATGCAACTGAGAGCCATTACCCTGGTTTGGTGACTAGATGATAGAAATTCCATACCACTAGATATTCATGGACGTGATAGGTCAACTCGTCATGAGACCTCCTATCCTTCAACTAACCCTTGAAGCATTCTTTATTATATTGTGGGTCCCCTTTACTCAAAGATAAATGTTTCATTTCTTTTTTGGGTGATCCCTGGGTGAATCATCTGGAAGGTCAAGGATTTTATATATTACCCAACATCAACCCCTCTAGGCCTTCAACCCCTTCTTGGGTCAATACACCCTAAAATCCCAAGAGATAAGGAAATGAAGGGGAATAATGATTAAAATTGGTAAGTATGGTCGGGAATGATACAATGGATCATTAAGGGAGTTCCCAATAGAAAACCCGTTCCCAAGGAAAACCACTTACTAGGGCACAATGTCAACCACCAAGGTGAAGCAAGGAAAAAGGCATAATGTGCAAGCATATATCATAAAATCTAGAGAAATCTAAGATACAACATAATCAAATGGATTAAATATTGAAATTATGCTCACCATAATATTGACTTGTACCTCATGGAGCAAGGCCCATTTCCTTCCGGAGAAGCCAACTAGTGTGGTGGATTCCATCTACAAAACTGTGACTATCTGTGGTGGTGAGTGGGTTTTCCATCTGTGCAAAAGGGTACTTCTGGTCATGTAGTCTCTCAACACTCCATATCTGCAACCTAAGGCCTTGAGACATGATCTCCTTAGTTATCCACAAAATGGGAATAACAAGAAACATCTTGGTGGTCTTGCTATTTGGAATCACTTGGCTATCCTTTCTTATTGCCTATATTCTCTAGGTATTGTGCTTGCACATAGGCCTCATCAATTGTCCTAGGTTTAAAGATCATTACTTTCTTTTATGAATGAATTTTTAGACCCCCTTGATACTTGTTGGCATAGGGGCATACCTAGGGTTCAACGCTACACCATCACACCAACAAAACCCTAACTACCCGCCCTTTCGGCAACACCTGCGAAGCAGATGAAGTCTCACCCAAGGTAGAGGCAGGGGTGATTGCAGGACTCAGGTGTCTGCAACCTTAGCTAGGATCCAGATATGTGATTACACACTTAACAAAGCACTTAGCATCAATAGTTCACCTAGAATTAACCCTTATCTCACTCCGCAGATAACACAGAGCATTGCAGTATATACTTAGATCTAAGATGATCCAGTAGTTAGTAGCATACAACAGACCAGATCTGGTAGACCAAGCACTTAGCAACTTCATACACATCAAATCTATCACCTATACACATCTAATAAGCACAAAGCATAAGTAAATCTATCTAAACATGTCATAGCACTTAGCAAAAGAGGGAAAACACCTGTAAGTAACAACACAAAGCATGACACACAGATTTACGTGGTTCATCCACACCCTGGGGCTACGTCCACCAATTCTTCTTCTCTATTATTGCTGGCCAATCGGTTACAAGCACAGAGCCTCAAAACCTAATCCATGCAGGACAGGAGATCTGTGCAACTCGCTAGATCCTCCTTCCCTTAGTATCTCTAAGCATAAAACCTTCTTACAATCCGTGCATTCAACACTTACAATACTTGCACTCAGCTCTGCAAGTATATCACACAGATCAACTCTTAGCACTAAGACACTTTTTAAGTGTCCTAAAAAAGGTCCCTTCTTACATAGCCTAGACTTCTACTTATACATTACAAAAAAGGGCCTAAACATGGGTAAACCCATGGGCCGACATCCCGGTCCCGTTACATTAATCCCCAAAACCCAAAAATGACCCAAAAAGGGGGTCTAGCTTCCACGATCTCCGCTTCGCCTTGCGCTCCATCTTTGACAGGCTATTGAAGTCCCAAAAATGGTCAAATATAACCAAGTGTTCCTCAAAACTTGTTCAAGGGCCAACATGACCCCAACACTCACCTGTGACTTGTCCCAAGTCACTCATGTCTGGGTAACTTTGCCTCAAAGGTCTCGAGCTTGGATCGAGCTACTTCGACTGTCTCTGTGCTACTGCTTCTTTCTTAGTGAATTCCTGAATAACCACTTCGTTGATAGGTCCTTCCAGTTGCTGCTCGACTGTAACAACTACTTGTTCTAGTACTGTTCCTTGGCCTTCAATTTCTTCAAACAGTAGATAGGCCGCCTTCTGGCTCGGCTGGAGTTTCTGGGTGATTTCCATCACTCTGTTCTGCGTGGTAAGAACGAGTTGTTGGGTGGTGCACTGTTCCTGGGATCTCTTCATCCTCTCGATGGGTGACATGAGCTTGAGCTACGCCTGTACTATATCTACATGCTACTTTGCTTCCTAGAGTTGGGACTCCAATTTCTTTAACTCTGGGTCTTTGGATAGTTGTTCATATATCTGCGCGCTTTTGCTACTTAACTGTTTGCATTCTGCAACAAGTGTTTTAATCCTCTTGACTTCGCTCTGAGCATTCAATTCTCACTGGTCGCACACTTCTTGCGGGGTACTTGGTATAGTTTGAAGCTCTAATTCCACAACCCTTTGCTGAAGTTGCTGAATAACTTCAACAAGCTTCATCACTTGACATTCGAAGGATTCTTCTCTCTTTTGTTCTAAGCCAGTGACGAAGCGGAATGCTCGGTTAACTGCTTCTTCCATCCTGATTTGCTTCGCGAGTAGTTGCTCTTTCTCCTTTTGGATCTTCACTCTATCTTCTTCAATTTTTTCTTGGAGAGCATCCTTCTTTTATTGCATGGCTTGACGTTGTTCCATGATATCCTCTTGTACTTTATTTAAGGCCTGAGTAACCTGCTCTTTTTCTTCCTGTGCATGTTGAAGGCGTACTTCGACTGTATCAACAATATTGCAGAGTTGAATTGACTCTTCTCCCACTTCTGTTGTTCCTTCTGGCAGAGGCGCAGTAGAGATTGCGCGGTTAGACTGGAGTGCCTGCTGCACTTCTTGGAGACCAATTTCAATCCTGTTATATATCTGCTCCTGCTTTGCTTCCTTCTTTTCTGTTATCTCTTCTATGGCTTCATTCATAGTTGTGAGGAGGAAACTGAAGTCATTCGGAGTTAGTGTGGTCTGCATCTTAGTTAAGGTTGCTTTCAATTTCTTCCGGGAGGGAGAATTTGGAGGTGACCCTTTTCTCTTCTTTATAACTTCGAATTTGTCTTCCGGTCTCTGTTAGACTTCCTCTAGGTCTTCGCTATTACCTCCTTGATTGGGTGTGAATGAAGCCGTCCTTACAGATATGCTATCTACATCCCAAACCTCTTCAAGCTTCTTCGTCTTCTTTGTATTACTGGGCCCAGGTGTGTCCTGTGCATATTCTGGGCTGTTGATGTCTGAAATGTTCGCTAGATCTGCTGCAACAAGGAGGTCCGCCGACCATTCCTTGGTGATCTCTTCTAGGTCTTCTTCTGTCAGCTTATAATAGGACTAAAGCTATTCTCGGTGCTCATCGACGCGTGGAGTTAGGTATATAAAGTGGAGGTCTGCGCTGAACTTTATCAGAGGTCGGAACCTTTGTAAAGTGTTCGGGGTTATGCGAGGTTCACCCACTATGGCTGCTTTCAATTGGTTATAATATGTGTGGAAAACGACATTCGATTTCCATTGCTTGTTCATGTCGGTCGAGTACCACAATGTATTGAACTTCGCGGCTAGTGGCTCAAAGGGGTCAAGGTCTGGGAAGGTTGTACCTTCCGGTAGCTCCCATACAACAAAAGAGATCAGTATTATAATCCATCTAAAATGAAATTCATGCCCCTGATCCTGGGCTTCTCTACAGTCAATCTCTAGTTGGTTTACTAGGTACTTCGCCTAGTTCATCTGTAGTCCCTCTGCACATTTTCTTGCGAGGTCAACTATGAAGCTTGATACTTGTGTAGGTTGATTCTTACGTACCATCTTCCTTGCGATCAATTGACATGCGAGGCGCATTGCGCCACTTTCGATAGAGGCTACCTTGTAGCCTTACGCGCCCTTCTCGACATTGCCATAAGCTTCTTTAATCTTCTGTTAAAGAGCACGGTCTGCGGTCTTTCTAGGGTAGTAATCCTGGGGATCAGGGCCCTGCATGCTAAGCCCGGTGATCCTATTGATTAGTGCTGGATCAACAGTTATGCGACGGTTTAACCATAAGTATCCTCCACGGTAACTTGCTAGCAACAATTTTACACAAGTATTCACCTCTTGGTGTCTGCCGAAGTGTGGTATTTTCATAACATTGAGCAAAGTAGACTGTGCGAGGTTCATCGTCCATTTCTAAGGGACGATCTTCAAATTCTTGCTCTTAGTTCTTGTCAAGTACTTATATGGGAGGAGCATGCTGTAAACCTTACAGTCCCCTAGGTTGAAGTCGCAAAACTTCAACGCTGTAACCTTGTCTTGATCTGCGTGGTAGGTGCGTACTTCTTTCGGTAGATATGTAGTGACTAGGGTGTATTCAAAGTCTCTAGGGAAACTGTCCCTATTAATCGCACCGCTCAGAGGGGGTATGTAAGATGGTAGGATGGATGGCACTAACTTCGCGTTGGCTATGTCATCTTTATGCTTAGTTCTTCTTTCCGCGCCGACTCAAGATGTTCCTGCTCGAGCAGTCGTCGGGGAGGCTTGCACTCCTCTCGTCGATGATGCTTGGACTCCGGTGGACATTCCTCTTTCTGACATTACTCTCTCAGTAATTAAATTGAGAAGGACCTCTGTGACAGATTCCTCAACTGCGGTGAGCTCGTCGGACATATGCACTCGGAAAAGATAATCGGGGCACGATGATCTCAGATACTGCACTAGGATGAAAAATATGCTTGCAATGATCACTGTATACAATCGCTAGTTTTGCGGGCTTCAAATTTTCAGATGGCAAAAGTGTTCTTCGGGCACGACGCAATGGGCTAAATAGGAAATTCGTCAATGGTTTGCTTGCAACGGGTATGAATCTTCCATTATCGTAGATCTGTCCATTATGGCGAGGTCCAATGGTCTGGCGGTGATCCTTTAATGCTTTTCTATCCATTCGGGGCATAAGTCGAACGGGTATATCGGTCCAACGACTAGATTGCTTCGCCATGGCGAAGTGCCATATGTCGCTGTTCTGATATCTCGATGAAGTTCAATTCCTGTGATTTTTCCTTCTACAATGTTCCACCTGGGATCTCTTGTAACTTTTCAATCTTCACCTTTTTCTTACTTAATTTTCTAGCCTTCTTCCCGATAGTCTTCAACTCGGTCGGTCTTTTCTCGTTCTGATCCCTGTCTTCTCTCGACATAGTCACTTCGCACGGCTGTGATTCTTTCTTCAGATCTGAGGGTAATACTCCTTCAACATATGGATTAGGTATTTCAATCGTATGTGGTTCCTCTAATTCTCTTATAGCTTCGACATCCAAGTCCCTAGTTTCCAATAGCTTAGATCTGTTCTCTTGTTCTTCCATCAAGTAGGCGATCCTTCTAGTCATAAATTCCATGAGTTCTTGCTTCTTCTGTTCTAGGGCTTCCTTTTCTTCTTTTCTTCAGATCTGGTCTTTTTCAATCCAGATCTTGCCTTACAAAGCTGGAAATGGGGCACGATCCTCAATAAATTTAATAACTTTGAATTGTTCCTCCGTCGAAGCTCCATGGGTACTCATAGCTATCTGGATAATCCTGCCACATAGGGTTACCATTTTTCCTTTAAACAACCCTATTTTTCCTAGTGAAGGAACTATAGCAGGCCTTCCTAGGGTTTCCCAAGTGCTTTCTGTCATAATGTTCATTTGTGTTTCCTCATCTAGATCACAGTCAATGTCGAAGTCTCATATTCTTACTTCGATTTTCTCCTTTTCTTTGAAGATCTCTGACAAACTGGTATCTTTATGTTCATTCAGGGTTTCTTTCATTTTCAGTAACATAATCTCTGATTCTTTCTAGGGTTCTTCTATAATCTTAGTCTCTTGATCTCCTTCAGGGTTTGCTTGTTCCATATTCAACTTTTCAAGTCTAGCAATCATTCTAGGGAAATCCAGTACTTCATGGTCCATAGCCTTACAACATAGGTAACTAGGTTTTCTCCCAGGGCATTCCTTAGCAATATGTCATGGTCTTCTGCAACTGTAACAAAGAGTTAATCCTCTCTTTCTCTTCAATGATCCCCAACTTTTCCTGTACTGCGCGCTAGGATCATAATGGCTAGCCTGCAAAAATTTCTTTCTAGGATCCTGCATCCACCCGTTGGTCCAAACATTCTTTTTATGCATAGGTATAACATATCTTTCATTATTCTTATCAGATCTATTCATATCAAATGTTCTTTCATCTAACAATGCCCTAGTTTTCAAGCTAGGACAAAATCTATCAAGCATACCTAACTTCACGCTTTAGAAACAAAAATTTCCACTTATTGAGCACAAAGCTTCCAGATCTAAAACCTTTCACTATTCTTACCTTTATCAGAGCACAAAGCTTACAGATATTACCTCTTTTCTTCATATCTGGCTTCTTTTATTCAACACAAAGCTTCGTAGGTCGAGTAGAGTACTACACATCAGAGTGATAGATCTACACACAGAGTTTCCACAAGTTTAGGATGAATCTTTGCACAAATCTTCTTCTTCCTTAGTTCCCAACAATCACAGTTTCATGTCCTGGCAAAAGAACCATTTGTTGGCACAGGGGCAGACCCAGGGTTCAATGCACCAACAACGCACCAACAAAACCCTAACTACCGGCCCTTTCGACAACACCTACAAAGCAAATGAAGTCTCACCCGAGGTAGAGGTAGGGGTGATTGCAGGACTCAGGTGTCTGCAACCTTAGCTGGGATCCAGATATGTGATTACACACTTAACAAAACACTTAGAATCAATAGTTCGCCTAGAATTAACCCTTATCTCACTCTGCAGATAACACAGAGCATTGCAGTATATACTTAGATCTAAGATGATTCAACACATAGCAGCATACAACAGACCAGATCTGGTAGACCAAGCACTTAGAAACTTCATACACATCAAATATATCACCTATACACATCTAATAAGCACAAAGCATAAGTAAATCTATCTAAACATGTCACAACACTTAGAAAAAGAGGGAAAACACGTGTAAGTAACAACACAAAGAATGACACATAGATTTACGTGGTTCACCCCCACCCCGAGGCTATGTCCACCAACTCTTCTTCTCTATTATTGATGGCCAATTGGTTACAAGCACAGAGCCTCAAAACCTACTCCGCGCAGGACAAGATATCTGTGCAGCTCGTTATATCCTCCTTCCCTGAGTAGCTCTAAGCATAAAAACCTCTTACAATCCGTGCACTCAACACTTACAATACTTGCACTCAACTTTGCAAGTATATCACACAGATCGACTCTTAACACTAAGCCACTTCTCAAGTGTCCTAAAAAAGGTCCCTTCTTACATAGCCTAGAATTCTACTTATACATTACAAAAAGGGGCCTAAACATGGGTAAACCCATGGGCCGACATCCCGGTCTCATTACATTATCCCCAAAAATCCAAAAATGACCCAAAAAGGGGGTTTAGCTTCCACGATCTTCGCTTCGCCTTGCACTCCATCTTTGATAGGCTGTTGAAGTCCCAAAAATGGTCAAATATGACCAAGTGTTCCTCAAAACTTGGTCAAGGGCCAACAATACTCAAGGACTATGTATAGGTTCTTGGGAGATATACCCAACATAATTTCCATTTTTCTGAAATCAGTGGTGTACTCTTGCACACTCTTCCCTTACATGAAGTGATGCCAATGGAGCTATTGGTCCTCTACATACCAAATAGGATAGAACTGGGACTTGATGAGGTTTTTAAATGCCTCCCACTTAGTTAGAAGTGGATCACCCTCCAACCCAAGTGTCTCCATATGGTTTTCCCTCTAGGTTAGGGCATAGCCCTCTAGTTTTAGTCAGGAAAATGAAATATTTTTCTCTTCTTCTATGTTATGGACATTGAAATACACTTCTAACTATAGAAACCAATGATTCAACTTAAAAACACAAATATCACCTTGGTAGGGTCTGATGTCCACTTTCACTTCCATTTTAAATAGAGATTTTGAAGAAGTTATGACACTGGAACTTGGTTTCTCTTTCTCTAGCTATTTTTTCATCTCCTTTTCTAGGTATTTATTATCTTGCAATTTCTCATCCAATCCATATTTTGAGTTAAAGCCACGAACCTCCCCCAAATCTCAAATTTTTTTCGCTAGAGCCACCATGAGGAGGGCCATGTTGCAAGAGATACTAGTGACTTTTTCTTCCAACTTTGAAAAATATCTTTGCCTCATCCCAAAGGTTGTTACATCTAGACTCATCTTCCATGACTAGTTCTCAGAGACTTCCTTCTTAATCCAATTCCTAGATCCTACAATGTCCCACAAAAAACCCAATGAAAACTGTTTTGATACCAATGTGATTTGTAAACTGATGTGGATATTCCACTATAACAGTTCATCACAATAGATCTTGCAATATTCTAAAATATTTTCTTATGTAGTTTATTACCTTAGATATAAGTATTATTATTACTAGCGTGGTGCTCAAAATTATGGAAATAACTGAAACCGAAATGAAAAAACGAGAAAATGAACACACCATCCACATAAATGAACACAAGATGTGACATAGGAAAACCAATATGGGAGAAAATCCATCTAGAAGGTGAGGCCTATGCTCTACTATATTTTTCTCAATTATGTTCAATGTAAGTACAAATAAAGGGACACTCACTATGGAGTTTCCATGGGCATTATGGTCTAAATGGTGGCTACAAAATCTTCTACTTTCTTTGTTATGCTTCAATATCCCACTCCTAGATGCTCTGTTCAACTATGGAACAATAACAATACCAAAAGAATGGAGCCCCTTCCTTTCCTAATGACCCATTATTTAACATAGTTAGATAGTCGTCTAGGGTTAGGGTTTTTAGATTCTCTAGAATATTTTTGAAATTCTGTACATGACTATCCTCACATGTGTGAGTAATGGGGGTTGATGTGACATCCACTTGATACCATGGTGGTCAATAAGGTATGCCAACTTGCAAGAGACATAAATTCTTCATACGAACTATGTTTGAGGTGATTTTTAACCATTGGAAAAATTATGGTGTGTAGAACAACATGAGGGGTTAGATCTAATATCATAAATTTTCAAGTCCCCCAAAAAGTGACATTTGATGCCTCAAATTGGCTCTGAAATTTTTTGAACCTTAAATCACCAAACTGAAACATGCTGCTAAAATGGACATTGGAAACCAATTTTTCCTCCCATAAAGTACTAAGATAGATGACAAATTGTATAATGATTCATTTTATAATTTATATAATGACAAACAAAAAAACTCAGAATTAATTATAAACAATAGACATAAAATGATAATCTAACATACTCACTTGTTTATAAAATGTATGCTTTGTTAACTGCACCCTAAAAGGGGTTTTTGTAGTTGAAATTTGGTTTGTTATGAGCTATTTGTTGAACATACAATTAGGTAAATTTAATCATATGGAATTTTATCAAGACTATTTACTTATTCCAATCATTCCTAGTGTAAATATCAATTGAGAAGCCATAAGAACCTCCCCATAACTAAATTACTCGCTTGACGTCTTGTAGATATAATTTTCAATTGAATATAGGAGAAACCAACATACTTGATATACACAGTTCCTCTAATCTCCCCATAACTAAATTACTCACTTGATATCCTTCGATATAGTTCCTAATTGAATATAGGAGAAACCAACATGCCTGATATACATAGTTCCTCTAATGAAGCCTTCTCTCAGCTGAGCAAGGTGTTGCAATGTGGATATTTTGAGTACTACAATCCACTCCACAATAATTAACAATATGTGTCGTTTTCTTTTGCAAAACGAGAAGGATCGGTGTACCTTCTTTACTCAAATACCTAATAAGAATCAATTCCCCATCGATTTATATTGCTTATTGAACAGGGGAACTAGTGGGATTATCTCAACTTTCACTTATGACAGCTTGGAGTTGTCGATATTAAATTGGTGTGGCAACAAACTTCCAAACTGAGAATCTATTATGATAACTTCATTATGCATGGAGAAGCAAGGTTCTTGCAATGTATATTACCCTGTAACGTTTCTGGTTAGGAGTAGGACCTCCTAGGATTGTTTAGCAATGGTCATACCTTGAGATACTTGTTCATGAGTAAGACCTAGTCCTGGGTGTAGAGAATGAAAATCTAGGACTCCCAAATTTTATCCATGCCTTTGGTTCTCTTGAGTCTTGTTAGAAAATAGGGAAAATAGAAACACATTGTACTTTTAAATTTTTTCTATCAACTAGATCAACATAGAAGATAAACAGATCTAAAACAAAAAATATTTCTGAGTACAAAATGAACTATAGCTTACCTCTAGAATCAAATGAGAGGTGTACCTATCACATGTATAGATGTATGCCTCTGTAAGTATGCTCAGATGAAGTTTAGGTTCATGGATCAAACCTCTAGGGTTTGATCTATGTCAAAAGAACTGTGGGACAATTTTTCCATGGATAGTAAACCCCAATGGAAACACCAATAATCCAAAAGTCATAAAAGAAAATAACCCCAATAGGAAACCAAATAAAAAGTGATAGCACAACAAGGAAAACAATCACTAGAGAACCCTCAGATCTGGAATACAACTGTCAAACCCTCCATTAAGCAAACACACTCAGATCTGAAAAATCAAAAGCTCAAACAAACTCAGATTTGAAATATCAAGTAGCTCCATAAGCAAACAAACCAGATCTGAAATATGTGGCACCATAAGAAAACAACTCAGATATGAAATATCAAAAGCTCAAACAAACTCAGATCTAAAATATCAAGTAGCTCCATAAGCAAACAAATCAGATGTGCAAAATGTGGCACCATAAGCAAACAAATCATATATGGAGAAATAGGTGGCACCATAAGAAAACAACTCAGATTTGGAGATATAGGTGGAAAACCCTGACACAAAAAGGCAGCCAAAGGAAAGGAAGCACCCACAGACCTAAAAGGGAGAGGCACCCACTTGACAGATCTGACTGCAAGGGAGATAGATCCAACAACAAGAGAGGTAGATCTGGAAACAAGGAGGTGGGGCCAACAAGGATGGAACCCTCAACACAGTGGTAGCCACCGAACACTCACAACATGCTGCAACAACCCATAGTTCACTCAAAAGAAGGGGCCACGACACCTACAACAGTCTATGGCTTCTCCAACCAGTAAATCACGAGGGTTTAGTAATGCCCATGACAACCACACCAATCAGATCAATCAAGGAGTAAACTTCTAACCCATCAGGCAAGAACAAAAGCATAATCTTCCAACCAAGCATCCAACCATACCTCAGATCTAAAAATGAAAGACCACTAGGATAATTGTACCATAAACAAAGAAGGCAATCTGAGGCAGTTGCAACAAGTAGGGAAGAGTGAGGAGAGTGAGAGTAGAACACTAGGGGGGTAGGGTTTTATTTATACTTAGGGAGAGGGGTTAGGGAAATTAAAAATAAAATTAAATAATGACATTTAATTAATATAAATATTAATTAAATTGTCAATTAAAATCAAGATAAATTAAAAACCYCAATCACATAAATAAAACCCTAACCACATAAATAAAATCCCCATCACACAAAATAAAACCCATTCACATAAATCAAGAGAGAAAACAAACAACAAGGGGTTACCTTTTAAGACAAAGTCAAGGGGAGTTACATAATGGGAAAACATGTTCATATGAGTCTCATAGTGACCTATAAACTTTATCATCACTGCATAAGGGGGTCAATCAACAATGTGATCAGGTCCATCTTCATAGACACTCCTAGATACATCCCATGAGAGAGGAAGAGGATCAAACATCAATATATCTTGGTATTACACCAAGATCTACCTGGTCAGAACCAGGTTTCCCCAGAACACATCTGGGGGCCCTAGAACACATCTATGGTCTTATCCACCAAGGTACAAGACCAAGGATCAACCCATGCATTAAGTAAGGGTTCCCTGGAACACATCCATGGGCCCTAGACACATATAGGGACTTACTTCTTGGTCCAAGACCAAGAACCCCAATCATCTACTGGGGGGCCCTCACAAGGGTCTTTCTACTTGGTTCTAGACCAATAATGCCAGTCATCTACTAGGGGCCCTCACAAGGGTATTTCTGCTTGGTTCTAGACCAAGAACCCTAGTCAACTACTGGGGGCCCTCACAAGGGTATTTCTTCTTGGTTCTAGACCAAGAAACCCAGTCAACTACTAGGGGCCCTCACAAGAGTCTTTCTTCTTGGTTCTAGACCAAGAACCCCGATCAACTACTGGGATCTTTCACAAGGGTATTTCTGCTTGTTTATACACAAAGAACCCCATTCAACTACTGGGGGCCCTCACAAGGGTCTTTCTGCTTGGTTCTAGACCAAGAACCCTAGTCAACTACTAGGGGCCCTCACAAAGGTATTTTTCCATGGCTCTCACTGCTTGGTCTTATACCAAGAAACCCCAGGAGTGTGCTGGGGGCCCTAGTCTACAACTAGGGTCTTTTCCATCCTCAGGAGAATGTCTCTTGCAGCTGCATTAATTTCAACACTCCCTCTCAACAAGAGAGGCATTCTCAGAAACATCAAGCTTGTCTAAAAAGTACACATACTTTGTCAATGACAGAGGCTTGGTAAAAATATCCGTGTTTTGTTCCGCCATCAAAACATAATGAATACTGAGAATTTTCTTCTGCACTATGTCTCGAACATAGTGATATTTCATCTTAATGTGTTTTGTTATAGAAACATAGGAATCCCAAAGAGATTTACACAACTCTAGTTGTCACAATGGATTACTGTGGGTTCCAACAAAACATTGAACAAATCTGAGAGTATCTTTCTAAGCTATGCTTCTTCTATACTGGCAGCACTTGCAACAATGTATTCTGCCTCTACAGTGCTCTAGGCCATGGAGCCCTGTTTCCTGCTAGACCAGGAGATCATAGTTGAACCCAAGATAAAACAATATCTGGAAGTACTCTTCCGGTCCACTATACTTCCCATCCAATCTTAAAATGTATAACCATGAAGCATTACTCCTCCACTGGAGTGTATGTAAGCCCATAGGCTATAGTCTCTCGAACATATCTCAGAAAAGGTTTAACAACAACCATATGAATATGCTTCAGTTCACACATGAACTGGATGAGGGCATTCACTGCATGAAAAATATCCGGTCTGGTATGTATAAGATACATCAAGGACTCAAGGAGGTCTTCCGGATCTGAAACTATAGCTTGATCTTGCTTCTTCAGTTTAGAAATCATCAATGTGGATATGGAATTACAGTCCAACATGCCAAGTTTGCAGAGCATATCAACTGCATACTTTCTCTTGTGAGAGAAATATCTCACATGGTTTCTAAGCTCAGAAAATAATGCAAAAGACCCAAGTCTTTCATTTCAACTTCTATTGAAAAACTCCCTCTTAGTCCGAGCTATAAAAAATTTCCTTTCCTGTAAGGAACAAATCATCCTAATATAACACAAACCAAGCTCTTGGATCTTGCTACAATCTATGGGATTCTTCCCATGGATAGCCTCTTTCTCAACTTCACTGTTAGTAAAAACAGTTTTAACATCTATCTGGTTAAGTTTTCCAAAACAAAAAACTGCGACAAGAGAGATAAAGATCTCGATGAAAGTAAGGATCATGTCATAGACAATCCCATATTTCTGAGAGAAGTCACAAGTCACAAATTTAACTTCAATACTGCCATTTGCTATAGGTCATGGTCTAACTCACATGTAGGGACTGAACCCTCTGAGTCTCATAAAATGTCTGCATCACTGTATGTGCCAACTGGCTCCCTCTGAATCTCATAAAATCCTATGAGTATGATTTGGTGTCATATCTCTGCAGGATGTACTTGGTGTTTGTACCAAGTTTAATATGAAAAGTTGAGTTAGACTTTTACCAGGTTATGCTTCTGTCATGTGACCTCATAAATTGCAAGACAAGTATCCTTATTGAGAAAATATCTTGGGCTGAAGACACAGATGTGCTTTGCAACCTGCCACCAACTGAAGTTATCTGGGGCATCTTTGTATATGCAGTAATTGTTAGTTCAAGTAAGTGTCCTACTAGATTTATGTCTATGGATGACTCATTTTTAAGAGTTTTGGGTCTTGATCAAAGTTACTTAAAACTGATCCAAATGAACTTGAACACGATCTCAAGGAATCTACAACAGAAAACCAAGGATCCACCAAAAATAAAAACACTAGCCTCTAGATTCTTCTAATAGGAAATCTTTCTCAGCTAGCATTGGTCACTACACCAATAATCCAAACACATTTACTTGGGCATCCGAAACTTGCATCTCACAAGTGTACAAGAGAATAAATAATGTAGTCTTTCACTATCCCCGACTGAGCCCATTCTTTTAGACTTTTTCTAAACAACATTATGTTAATAACATGTTTATTAACATTGTAGGTAATTAAATTGAGTCAATGCCTACAGGCTCTAAATATGGAATCAACACCCTGACATCCACATTAGAAAAAGGAAATAAATAAAATTTGACTGTCTTCTATTGTGATGTTACTCTCAAATCGAAAAGTGCCATCTGTCAAGAACCATAGGAGTGAGTTTATGGTTGCCTTCCTGGTGAAAACCAAATTCATCAAGGATAAAAAAATGCAAATTCTCAACCATTCAACATGAGTACAAAGATCATCTATTCTCTTCTCCAATCAGAGCCATCTGAAGCTAAGAACCCAATGTAAGTCTCAACAGAAAACATATTAGCCTCCCTCTAAGCAATCTAAAGTGACCAACTGTCAGGATCTTCTATATTTCTGTCATTAAAATTGGATTGATGTTAATGTTTAACAAATTCACATCACTTGTTCTGATAATATTAACTTCCAGAAGTACATTAAAGAAGAGAGAAACACGTTTAACAAATGGCTGGTGATATCCTATATCTTTAGATAAGGAAACAAATGCTGTAACTGGTTGTGGAAATATCCAATCAGTATAGAGAAATTTCATGTAGAGTTAATCCTTTAATTTGGTGTGTAATACAACTATTCACTATGAAGATATCAAGGAGTACACTGCTCATAAAATAAGTGCTATCATAAGCTATCATGACAAACATAAAATAAAAAAGAAAGGCCATTTACTAACCCATTCTTCCTTTCTTGGATCAGGGGCCCATGCTGTACATGGCACTCCATGTGTCCATTTACTAACCCAGAAAGTAGCAACTTTAGACAATAAGAAACAACCTTCAGAAAGAAAAAAAAACTAGGTGTCCTTACAAGTACTCTTTCTTTAAAAAAATTTAAGAACAAAGCAACTTGAATTTGGTGAAGTGTAAACCCTAAGAAGAGGATCTACACAGGCTCAAGTATGCAAATCTTGAGCTCCTTTCATGCCCTATGCTCTGATTCCATGTTATAAAATAGGGAAAATAGAAAAACATTGTACTTTTAAAACTTTTCTATCAACTAGATTAGCATAGAAGAAAAACAAATGTGAAACAAACAACATATTTGAGTCCAAAATGAACTATAGCTTACCTCCATAATCAAATGAGAGGTTTACCTATCACATGTATAGATGTATGACTCTGTAAGTATGCTCAGATGAAGTTTAGGTTCATGGATCAAACCTCTAGAGTTTGATCTCTGTCAAAATAACCGTGGGAAAATGTTGCCATGGATAGTAAACCCCAATGGAAACAACAATAATCCAAAAGTCATAAAAGCAAATAACCCCAATAGGAAACCAAATCAACAATGATAGCACAACAAGGAAAACAATCACTACAGAACCCTCAGATATGGAATAGAAGTGTCAAACCCTCCATTAAGCAAACACACTCAGAGATGAAAAATCAAAAGCTCAAACAAACTCAAATCTGAAATATCAAGTAGCTCCATAAGCAAACAACTCAGATCTGAAATATGTGGCACCATAAGCAAACAACTCATATATGAAATATCAAAATCTCAAACAAACTTAGATCTGAAACATCAAGTAGATCCATAAGCAAACAACTCAGATCTAAAAAATGTGGCACCATAAGCAAACAACTCAGATTTGGAGAAATAGGTGGCACCATAAGAAAACAACTCAGACTTGGAGATATAGGAGGAAAACACTGACACAAAAAGGTATCCAAAGGAAAGGAAGCACCCATGGCCCTAAGAGGGAGAGACAACCATTTAATAGGATCGACTGCAAGGGAGATAGATCCGACACCAAGAGAGGTAGATCTGAAAACAAGGAGGTGGATCTAAAAGGGATGGCACCCCCAACACAGTGGCAGCCACCGAACCCTCACAACATGCACTAGCAGGTCATAGTTCACTCAAAAGAAGGGGCCACGACACCTATAACAGTCCACGACTTTTCCAACTAGTAAATCACAGGGGTTTAGTAATGTCCACGCCATCCACAACAAGCAGATCAATCAAGGAGTAAACTTCTAATCCAATAGGCAAGAACAAAAGCATAAGCTCCCATCCAAGCATCCAACCATACCTCAGATCTAAAAATGAAAGACCACTAGGATAACTGTGACATAAACAAAGAAGGCAATCTGAGGTAGCTGCAACAAGTAGGGAAGAGTGAGGAGAGTGAGAGTATAAATATAGGGGGGTAGGGTCTTATTTATACTTAGGGAGAGGGGTCAGGGCAATTAAAAATAAAATTAAATAATGAAATTTAATTAATATAAATATTAATTAATTTGTCAGTAAAAATCAAGATAAATTAAAAACCCTAATCACATAAATAAAACCCTAAATACATCAATAAAATCCCCCTCACACAAAATAAAACCCATTCACATAAATCAAGAGAGAAAACAAAAAAAAAGGGGTTACCTTTTAAGAAAAAGTCAAGGGGAGTTACATAATGGAAAAACATGTCCACATGAGTCTCATGGTGACTTATACAATTTATCATCACTGCATAAGGGGGTACATCAACAATTTGATCAGATCCATCTTCATAGACACTTCTAGATACATCTGAGGAGAGAGGAAGAGGATCAAACATCAACATATCTTGGTATTACACCAAGATCTACCTGGTCAAGAACCAGGTTGCTTTACACAACTCAATTATCACAATGGATTACTGTAGGTTCCAACACAACACTGAACAAATCTGATATTAGATTTCTGAGCCACGCTGCTTCTATAATGGCAGCAGTTGAAACAATGTATTCTTCCTCTACAGGGCTTTGGGCTATGGAGCCCTGTTTCCTGTTGGACCAGGAGATCATAGTTGAACCCAAGATAAAAAAATATCCATAAGTACTCTTCCGGTCCACTGTACTGCCCATTCAATATGAATATTTATAACCATGAAGCATTACTCCTCCACTGAAGTGTATCTAATCCCATATTTTAAATTCTCTCGAACATATCTCAGAAAAGGTTTAACAACAACCATATGAATATGCTTCGGTTCACACACGAACTGGATGAGGGCATTCACTGTATGAAAAATATCTGGTCTGGTATGTATAAGATACTTCAAGGACTCAAGGAGATATTCCATATATGAAACTATAGCTTGATCTTGCTTCTTCAGTTTAGAAATCATCAGTGTTGATATGGACTTACAGTCCAACATGCTGTTGGTTGTGGAGCCTGATTATCTTCCTGATTCAGAGGTCTTTTACTTTCAGCCGTGTTTATACCCCATGAAGTATTTACAACCTAGAAGTATGTACACTCTTCCAC
>SNQJ01S0018772.1:69558-81250 GCA_010110895.2 Picea sitchensis | reverse complement strand
TAATATCAATATTTTGTTTTATGTTATGTATATCAATTTGTATTTGGTTAATGACTACTTTAGCTATCTTAATCATTTGCAAATGATATAATTTAATCACTGTAATCCATATCTGATTTCTTCCAGTGTTTAAAAAACATAGCAGTTGTTTGATTCAGTTTGTGAATGACAGATTTCTCTTCTTCATAAGTTGAATTATTAAGTATAAGTTTTTGCATAACATGTTTCCCTTATTGCAGAGATTTATAAATCATATAATTGTTATGATTTTTTATGTCTTGTTTGTCCTGTAAATAACTCAAAGAGCAGCACAACCTATCGTTTACGAGAAGCTTTTGGATTATCCGGTGCGAGTTTCCTTCCTCCGACCAGCTTCGAAGTCATCATACACAGGACAAATTTGGAGCGTTTCCAAGTCAGTTTGTCATTTGTTTGTTTGATATATTTATTAGTAGTTTAGTTTAGATATAAATGTAGTTAGATATATATGTAGAATTAGTATATTAGATTGTTTAATTTCAGTAAGTTTTATTTCTTGTTCATAAAGTCATAAAAATAAAAAAATACCTCTAGCTGTCTTAGGGCAGAAAGCAAATGAGTTTTACAGGTTTTATTCAAATCTGCAAGTTGTAGATATTGTATATTTGTGAATAAGTTATAATTCAGTTAGTATTTAGATAGTAGATTAGTTAGTTTTTTTAATAGTTAGATTAGTTAGTATTAGTTTGTTTTATTTATTGTTAGTTAGTTTAGTTTGTTTTATTTAGTTTTATGTTAGTTTAGTTTATTTTATTTGTTTTAATTAGATTAGTTAGTTTAAATTAGTTTTCTCTTTGGTTTTCCTAGAACCTTAGAACGGCTAACGGAGCCGCTAAACCCGTCAGGGTGGTTCATTCCAAACGGCTTGGGTTATTAGACAACCCCGGACCGGTTCCACTCTCTCAGTTGACGGACGGTCAATTTCTCCCGTCAACAAATGGCGCTAGAAGGAGGGCCTGAACTTAATTAATGGCACGAGGTGGTCGTAAGACTCCTCCCCTCCCTAATTGCTCACCTATAGTGACTAGAAGCCGTTCACACGATAATATTCCCCTTCAAACAACAACTACTTCAACCAAAGATCCACAGATCACAGTTGAGCCAACAACCCCTAATCCTACAGGTGGTGACACGCAAGAGATTATCCGTCAATCTCTTATTAAAACAGATAGTGCCTTAGCTCGTCTTAGGCAACCAAACCGTCCGTGGGGTCAACCTTTAGACTTCTCTGATATCAGAGAACAGTTAGGTGACATTAACCTCACTGTCTTCTGGTTTTTATTTTTCCTATTTCTTTCCCTGCAACTGGTCTTTGTACATGACGTTCTCATTGAATATGCCATCTCTACTCCTAATGATTTTGTGATTTTCATAATCCCATAAGAAATAACCAAAATAATTAACACCGTATCCAATAAAGGTACACTTCTTGGATTTTGCCTCAAGCTTTGTTCTATATATTTTTTTATCAATATGGACAAATGCTTCACAACCGAAAGTCTTCAAAAAAGAAAAGTTTACCTTTTTAACCGTCCATGCCTCCTCTGGAATTACACCATCCAAAGAGATTGAAGGTCCTATGTTTATTAAGTAAACAACAATATTTACAACATCTACCCAAAAATGTAAAGGCAACCCAACATGAAATCTCATACTCCTTGCACACTCCATGATTGTCCTGTTCATCCTTTCTGACACACTATTTTCTTGTGGTGTTCCTCAAATTGTTTTCTCTTTACGAATCCCATGGTATGAATAGTAATAAAAAAAATCCTTACTACAATATTCACCTCCATTGTCTGATCTAAGACACTTCAACCTTTTTCCTGTCTCATTCTCAACCAAAGCTTTCCATTTCTTAAAATGATCAAAAACATCAAATTTTTGTCGAATGCAATAAACCCAAGTTTTTCCAGTTGCATCATCAATAAAAGTAACATAATAACAAGAGCCACCAAGAGATGATACCTGAGTTGGTCCCCATACATCGGTATGCACAAGCTATAACCTTTTTCTCTTCTTTGTTTTCCAACTCTAAGAAATACGACTCTCTTATGTTTTCCATAAACACAATGCTCACTGAAATCCAAATCAATTTGTTTAAGATCTGGCAACAAATTTATTTTGCGAAGTCTCTGCATCCTCTTCTCACTCATGTTTCCAAGCCTATGATGCCACAATGTTGTATCCACTCTTGTAGAAGCTAAAGATATAGAATAATGAGTATTACCAGTACATAAATACAATGTACCTACCTTCTCTCCTTTTGCTATCACCAATGATCCTTTGGTGACCTTCCACACCGTATGTATAAATATAGATATAGAACCTTCACTTTCCAACAGCCCTGTTGAAATCATATTTTTCCTTAGATTTGGAACATTTCTTACCTCTTTCAACAACCATTGGTTTCCATTCCTTTGCTTTATTTTTACCTTTCCCATTCCAACAATTTTGCATGGTGCATCATCACCCAAATGAACCTGTCCAAAATCACCTTGAACATAATATAGAATTTTTTTCCTATGGGGTGTGGCACAAAATGAAGCCCCTGAATCTACTACCCAAGACTCATAAATATTATCTACATAAATAATCAAAACATCCTGTAACACATCACCTATTACATTTTCTTCTTGATTTTTCTCTTGCTATCAATCTCTTTGTTTCTTTGGAGCTTTGCAGTCTTTCTTCATATGTCCTTTCTTTCGACAATTCCAACACTCTATCTTTCCCAGTCTGGATTTGGATCTACCCTTCCTATAATTCCCACAGTTCCCTGAGCCCTTTCCTCTATCCTTTTGTATTCCCCTGTTCTCCATGTTTAACGCATTACCTGATGTCTCACCTGTGCTTTTCCGTCACATTTCCTCGCTAAGGATAACACCAACAACATAATCAAATTTTAAAGTGTTTGAACCATAGAAAAAGTTACTTACAACCATGACCAAGCAGTTCCAACTTTCTGGCAATGAGCACAAGATTAGAAGAGCCCCAACCTCATCATCAAAGTCCACTTTTACAAAACTTAGTTGATTAGTAACCATATTAAATTTATTTAAATTATCTGCAATAGACCTACCTTCTGACATCTTCATATTAAATAATCTCTTCATTAGAAATACCTTATTGGACACCAACGGTTTTTCATACAGTTTATCCAATGTGTCCATCAACGCCTTTGTTGTCTTTTCTTTCGAAATATTGAAAGCCACCGACGCTGTCAGGATCAACTGTATCGTTCCTAGTGCCTTTTTTTCAAGAACCTCGCATTCTTCGTCCTTCATGGCCATCGTCTTCTTTTCTATTCCACCCAATGGTAGGAATAGATCCTTCTGATAAAAATAATCTTCCATCTGCATCTTCCATAACTGGTAGTTTTGGTTGTTAAATTTCTCGACCCTAAAATTTCCATCTTCCACCATTGCTTGCACTTGAACCAGGAACCCTCTTTTCCTACGAGTTACCTTTCAATCTGATACCGATTGTTAGATAAACAAGATCATAGAGCAATAAAATAAAACAAATGCGGAAATAAAACACAGAAGATACACAAATATATGTGGTTCATCCAGTGTGGGCTACGTCCACCAGAGAAATTGCCAGGTCCTTCCTTTATTATTATCCAACAAATGAAGGGATACAACCTACAACACACCCACTGTAACTTCATTTTCTTTCTTGTTGGAAGATTGGTTTTTGTCATTGATGTCAACCCTAGTCATTGGTTTTGGACCCCAAGATTGATGAAGGTATTTGGACATGAAGGATAGTGCACATGCATATACAACACCCATGGATGGATAGCATACATCATGTTGTTTCCTATGGTATGTGGCATGTCACATGGATCCTCATGGTTGAGGAGAAATGAATTTTTGAAGATGAAAAAGTGAATTGAAGAAGGAAGTACAATTCGGCCTTGAAGATAATTAAAGAAAATAATTACAAAATAAGAAAGTGTTAGGTCGGCCCTAATGTTAAAAGGAAGTGACATAAATGGTATAAATACATCTCATTAAACATTCATTTTTCAACACACACAAGTTTTCTAATGAACAAGGATATTTAAGTCGAATTTCAGAGGAAATCTAAAGTAACGAAGGTTGTATTTCAAGGGAGGATGAAGTCTTTTGGTGATGTGTTCTAAGGTATGTTATTTACAGGTCATCTTACCATTTTCACTATAACTTTTTTTCTAGAACGATTCAGATGGTGAAATTGGTATGGTAGTGACAATACATATCTAGGTACATGTGGTAAAAATTTCATCTCTTTGTTCACTACAATTTTGGAGATACACTCTGTGGAAGATAGGGTTTTTGACTAGTCCTAAAGCTAGTCATAAACAAGTGTTCTAGGTAAAACAATCATAACTTGTTCATAGAGAATCCAAATGAAGTGAGACCAATTTCATTGGAAAGAGTACGGGCTGTAGTTTCTTGTGTACAAATTTCATAATTTGATGTTAAATATTGAGCGCGAGGAATTCTGTACAAGTTCTCTCTCCTGAATAAACCATAATTGAATAAGGTCTACCATTTTCTCTATAAATCCTTTTTGGGTGGAAGGAAGGGGCAAGGATGGAGAGGTCAAACCTCTCTTGATATTGGAGGATTGTATCTTCCTTTTGGAGGTTTATCCCTCCCTTTATATTTGGAAGCTGTAGCTTCCCTTGGAAGTCATTACTTCCCTTGAACAATAACTATTGATTATTTCTCATAAATTGTGCATGGTGTATTGTGGTGTATTGGTGGAACTCTTCCACTATTGTTAATTTCTCATTGGATATAATTGAATATATAATTTTGTTGAAGTATAATTTGATTTTTTTTACAAATTGCACTTGATACTGATTCACCCCCCTCTCAGTCTCAACAATTGGTATCAGAGCAGGTTGTCTTCAGAACAATTTAACCACTGGAAGGAAAATCCTGAGCAAAGATGGATGACCATGAGAACATTTCAAATGGGATTCAAAGATTTGATGCAAGAAATTATGCATACTGGAGTGATAGAGTGAAAAATTACCTAACACCTTTGGGAGTAGACATTTGGTACTCATTTTCAAATGGCTATGTAATCCCAAATAATGCTCCAACCGATCCAAATGAGAAGAAGCTTATGAGTTGTAATTCAAAATCCAGACATGTTATTCTAGGAGCATTGACACCAACCATTGCTAGCAAAGTGATGGTCTGAAACACTGCTAAAGAGGTATGGGACAAACTCAAGAGTATCTATGAAGGTGATCCAAAAGTTAAGCATGTCAAGCTTCAACGACATAGAGTAGAATTTGAAAATTTGAAGATCGATGAAAAGGAAGATATTGCAACTTATTTTCTTAGAGTTGATGAAGTTGTTAATGCTATCAGAGTATTAGGTGAATATCTCAATGAATCCTTGGTTGTACAAAAAGTGTTGAGATCACTTCTCTTGAAGTATGATGCTAAGGTCTCCTCCATTGAAGAAAATAGGGACTTGTCCAAAATGACAATGGATGAATTACATGGGTCTCTTATAGCATATGAAATGAGAACAGGTACACAAAGCGACCAACCAAACAATGAAGCAACCTTTAAATCCATAAATAAGACAAAAGACAAGGATAACGACCTTGATGAAGAAATATCAAATTTCATTAGAAGGTTCCAGAAGGGAAGTGGAAGATACAAAGGTAAGTCTCCTCTCAAATGCTTTAATTGTGGTAGAATACGACATATTGTTGAAAACTGCTACTATAAAAAGAGAAGTCTCAAAAATAAAAAGAGATTCTACTCCAAGGATGATGACATCTCCTCAAATGAGAGTGATGAAGAAGATAATGATGGAGCAGAAGTCCTCTTCATAACCCAAGAAACCTAGGATGATGATCACAATAGTTCTAAAGAAGAAGAAATCATTTCTGAAGAAGATTCAGATGAAGAAACCAACCTTGGTTCCTTTTTGGGATACAAAGACAACGTAGAGAGTGAACATGAAGATGAGAATCTTGAAAAGTTGAAGCATGTTGAAACTGAAAATAGCAAGCTTAGAAACACAAACATAATACTAAAAGGTGAATTGATTAGTTGTGAAGAAGAGAATTACAAGCTTGAAAAGACCATTGATATCTTGAAGGAACAATTAGAAGATTATGAGAAATTGAAAGCATAATTGAATCACACAAAAGGGGAGCTACTATTGACACTAGAAAAGTTGAAGAAGTTTGAAAAAAGCACCGAAAAATTAGATGAGATCCTTAGAAGTCAAAGATATCCAAATGACAAGAGAGGACTAGGATACAATGAAAGTTTGAAGACAACAAAACAAGAGAAGGAAGATGAAAATGATGAAACCAACACTCCAAGACAAGTTGAACAACAAGATAGAAGACTATAATTCAAAAGGAATGAGACATCAAGAAGATCCTCTCCCATCAGGTATGAACGCAATTATTATGATGGAAACTACATAAGAATAGACCATGAACCTAGATGGACCCCACCACAAAGAAGATCACTTACTCCTAGGTATCAAAATTTCTTTCTTGGACATTGTTATACTTGTGGAAATTTTGGACACAAGGAAATCAATTGTAGAATAAATGAAATGAATAAGTACGCAAGCTACATGAATGGTGAAAATAGTAGATATGGAAATGTTTGTAGACCTGTCAACAAAAATTATAATCTATTTGACCCATTGATGGATCAAAATATTGTATGTTACAAGTGCAATAATCTTGTTCACAAATCATGAGATTACAGAGAGATGAAGGAAGATAATCGTATGCCAAATGTACCTATTCCAACTACAACATGGAAAAGGAAAGAAATTCCACACAATGAAAATTGCCGAATAGCATTGGTTGCTAAAGAATGCAAAGAAGAAGATGAGTGGTTCATTGAAAATGGGTGCTCATCTCATATGACCATAGATCAAAGTAAATTTTCCAGCTTGAAGAAAAAGGGTGGAAATGTTGCATTTGGAGATGACTCATCGACCAAAATACTTGGAAAATGAACTGTAAATCTTGGAAGTGAAAATGTAAAAGTATGAAAAGTCCTATTGGTTGAATATATGAAGCATAATCTCCTCAGTGTCAGCAAAATATGTGATCAAGGATACACTCTTACATTTGACTCCTGATAATGTAAAATCAGAGAAAATAACTCAGGAAGATTGGTTGCAACAACAACAAGAAGACCGAAAAAACATATACATCCTAGACATGAAGAAGAGAGATAAGACATAAGCCACACAAAAGGATTCCAAGGAAGAAAAATTCCCAAAAACCCAAAACAAGGATGAAGTATTATTGAGTGCCACATGTTCAGGGGGAGCAACCCCAAAGAAGAAGGTCACCTTATGCCATTGAACTCAGGGAGAGAAAACCGACCCTTTGCCATTGATGTCAAAGGGGGAGAGAAATTTGGATCATGATGATAAGGGGAGCATGAGTGTTTCCATCAATGACAAAGGGGTAGTTTGTTGGAAGATTGGTTGTTGTCATTGGTCTCAACCCTAGTCATTGATTTTGGACCCCAATATTGATGAAGGTATTTGGACATGAAGGAAAATGCACATGCAGATACAACACCCATGGATGGATAGTATACATCATGTTGTTTCCGGTGGTAGGTGGCACGTCACGTGGATCCTCATGGTTGAGGAGAAATAAATTTTTGAATATGACAAAGTGAATTGAAGAAGGAAGTACAGGTCGGCCCTGAAGATAATTCAAGAAAAGAAATAAAAAATAAGAAAGTGTTAGGTCGGACCTAATGTTAAAAGGAAGTGACATAAAGGGTATAAATACATCTCATTAAACACTCATTTTTCAACACACACAAGTTTTCTAATGAACAAGGAGATGTAAGTTGAATTTCAGAGGAAATCTAAAGTAAAGAAGGCTGGATTTCAAGGGAGGATGAAGTCTTTTGGTGATGTGTTCTAAAGTATGTTATTTACAGGACATCTTACCATTTTTGCTATAACTATTTTTCTAGAATGATTCAGATGGTGAAATTTGTATGGTATTGAGAAGACATATCTAGGTACATGTGGTAAAAATTTCAGCTCTTTATTTTCTAAAATTTTGGAGATACACTCTGTGGAAGATATGGTTTTTGACTAGTCCTGAAGCTAGTCATAAACATGTGTTCCGGGTAAAAAATTCATAACTTGTTCATAGAGAATCCAAATGAAGAGAGACCAATTTAATTGGAAAGAGTACGAGTTGTAGTTTCTTGCGTACGAATTTTAGATTATGATGTTAAATATTGAGCGCGAGGAATTATGTACATGTTCACTCTCTTGAATAAACCAGAATTGAATAAGGTTTTCCATTTTCTCTATAACTCCTTTTTGGGTGGAAGGACAGGAAAGGATGGAGATGTCAACCCTACCTTGATATTGAAGGATTGTATCTTCCTTTTGGAGGTTTATCCCTCCCTTTATATTTGTAAGCTGTAGCTTCCCTTGGAAGTCATTACTTCCCTTGAACAATAACTATTGATTATTTCTCATAAATTGTGCATGGTGTATTGGTGTAACTCTTCCACTATTGTTAATTTCTCATTGGATTTAATTGAATATATAATCTGGTTGAAGTATAAGTTGATTTTTTTTTCAAATTGCACTTGATACTGATTCACCCCCCTCTTAGTATCAAAATTTCTCTCACAATGTCCTCTCTCAGAATACAATATTCACAATGATGTATAGCTGCAATACATTTCCCTCATAAAAGATGGTTTCCTTCTAGGGAAAAAAACCCTAACATTAATTCTACCATCAAATTTGTGACCTTATAATGAACGATCTAGATTTACTATGAAATTACAATATACATTTGCAAGGAAATTTTTCCTTCGGGGGCTTCACCCCCGAACCTCTGCCCGAGGAATGCTTTCCCTTGGACCCCCCAGTCAGGGGGATGATCCCCCCTACAATCCCCCCACATGGAGGTGTGTACAATATTGCAGGGTGTACAATCTTCATGGGGTATAAACACAGCTGAAAACAAAGACATATGAAACAGGAAAATAATCAGGCTCCACAACCAACACATTTCTCCAACACTTATACAATAGCATAAAACTCTTCATCATAAACAAATAACTTCTTCTTAGCATCATTCAATTTCCCACTGGTGAATGCAATCTATCTTCCTTCTTGGCTCAAAATGTTGGAAATATTTTTTTCAATGATGTCAATGATAAAGGGATCTTACAAGATGTCCAAGATAAATATTACAATCCTACATATGTCCAAGATAAATATTGCAAAATGGATATTGTTTAAAGTATTATTTTTGGTCAATTTAGATACCTGTATTTTAAGGAATTTTTACCTTACATACTAAGCTCGAGTGGGAGCACAAGTTATATGATTGGAAATATTATTCCAAGAAATTTATAATGGTAAATGGAATTACCTCTAACTCAATAGGAATGAGAAGATATGAATTTTTATGTTCGACAACCCAACCAGAAAATTGAGGTCGACTCAGTTAGTCTTTACAAGTCGACCCTGAAAGTGGGGATAAAATTACTATAAATAAAGGATAGATGTGTGAATTTTTAGTTCAACCAAGAAAGAGATCAAATCTGAGGTGCACATATGTGATATGAGGTGTGCTATAGGTTCTAGGGTTTCTTTATGGTGAGAAAGAGAAGTCTAAGGGATTTTCTTGAAGCATTTATTATACTGAAGGTGCACTATGAAGGTCTGAAGGTCTATGATGTTGTGTGTACTGTTTTAAATTTGTGATGTTGTCATCAATGGATGTTATCATTAGTGGATGTTTCAATCAGTGGATGTTTTTATTAATGGATGTTGCAATCAGTGGATGTTGTTGTCAGTGATTACATTTTGGAAATGATGCTATGAGGCTTGCTAGGGTTTGAAGGATTGTCAATGGAATGAAGCATGCAAGTGAATTTAGAAGAACTTTGTGTATGGATATCTCAGATTGGTGTCTAAATTTATCTTATTGAGTTGGTGCTTAGTTGAGGATATTGGTGTCTCTAGTAGGTTGGTGCCTACATCTTATTTACTTGGTTCTCAGTTGAGGATATTGGTGTCTACAGTAGGTTGGTGCCTACATATTGCTGAGTTGGTGCTCAATTAAGGAGATTAGTGTCTCTACTAGGTTTGTGCCTACAATATTTGTAACAATAGGTTTCCTACAAACATTTATGAAGAGAAGTTTATGGTTTTCTCCTGATTGGGTTTCCATGTTAAACTATGTGCATTATGATTTGATTTTATATGTGAATATTGTTTCTTGGCTAATGAATGATTGATGAATAGTTAAATAAAGTAAAAAGTATCGTATATTGATTCACCCCCCTCTCAGTGTAAGCATAAGTTCAACAATTGGTATCATAGTAGGTTCCTTTTGAAACTGTCTAACCACTGGAAGGAAGATCTTGAGGACATATGGATTGTAAGGAAGGTCTCCATACAAATAGAGCTCCTTTGTTCGATGGAAAAAACTACAAAACAAAGAGTATAAGAATGAGGATATATTTGCAGGCCCTTGGGTATGGTATTTGGAAATCAGTGACAACATGTTATACAAATAACCTTGGAAGTAGTCAAGTGAAAACAATGAAAAAAAAATAGAGGTCATCTTGTATGGCCTAACAGATTATGAGATTGTCAAGGTAACAGAGTGTACAACAAATAAATAGATTTGGGACAAGCTGAAATTTTTTTATGAAGAGAGATACAGTGAAGAGAGATCTAATAATTATTCCTATTATGAGTTAGAGACAAAAGAATCACAAGTTGTGAGAAATCTAAAAGGAGGATCTGGAAAATTCAAAGAAATGGAAGATAGTGATGATAAAGAAGAATCTATCTCCATAACCATGGAAACAAAACTAGTTGATGAAGAAATTGAAGATAATTAGAAAGAAAATACATATTAATAAGAAGAATCCATTGACGGGGAAAGGAATCTTGAAGCAGAACTCGATAGTTCCTTAGAATAAATAGGCAGACTCATGGAAGAGAAAATAAAGAAGAAGAAACAATTACATAAACATGAAAAGAAGGATCATGATATTGAAGAAACAAAGAAGATAGTTATTATCCCGAAGACTCAACTAGAAGAGGCAAATAGGATAAAAGAAGTGGTGAGAATCCAAATGAAAGAAAAGGAAGAAAATTGTGAGAAGCTAGAGGATAAAATTGTTTTCTTAAGAAATGAACTAGAGAAAACAATCAATCAGTTGAATAGAAGCTTGAAGTTTGGAAAGAGTACTGAAATATTAGATAATATTCTCGGTTGAAAAATTTCACCATTCATAAAGAAAGGACTTGGATATGAAGAAAAATAAAATACCCTAATGGGAAATGCAAGCATTAAGGTCACAAAGTCATCAGAAAAAGAAAATGAAGAAAAATCTAAAAGTTGTGCCAATATTCTCAAAGGCTCCAACAATGAAATCAAAAATAGGAAAGGAAATCATGACCGACATAAACTTGATTCTTCTCACAAGAATAAAAATAACGATTTCAAGAGAGTTGTTCCACCAAGAAGGCCTTTCACAAACCGGTACCAGAGTATCTTTATTGGCTATTGTTTTTCTTGCAATAATTTTGGTCATAAATCAATATATTGTAGATATTATGGAAGAAGTGATCATGTGAGAGATAT
>SNQJ01S0018772.1:53305-69508 GCA_010110895.2 Picea sitchensis | reverse complement strand
AGGGGGAGCATGAGTGTTTCCATCAATGACAAAGGGGGAGATTGTTGGAAGATTGGTTGTTGTTAGCCCTAGTCATTGATTTTGGACCCCAATATTGATGAAGGTATTTGGACATGAAGGAAAATGCACATACAGATACAACACCCATGGATGGATAGTATACATCATGTTGTTTCCGTTGGTAGGTGGCATGCCACGTGGATCCTCATGGTTGAGGAGAAATAAATTTTTGAAGATGACAAAGTGAATTGAAGAAGGAAGTACAGGTCGGCCCTGAAGATAATTCAAGAAAATAAATAAAAAATAAGAAAGTGTTAGGTCGGACCTAATGTTAAAAGGAAGTGACATAAAGGGTATAAATACATCTCATTAAACACTCATTTTTCAACACACACAAGTTTTCTAATGAACAAGGAGATGTAAGTCGAATTTCAGAGGAAATTTGAAGTAAAGAAGGTCGGCTTTCAAGGGAGGATGAAGTCTTTTGGTGATGTGTTCTAAGGTATGTTATTTACAGGCCATCTTACCATTTTTGCTATAACTATTTTTCTAGAACGATTCAGATGGTGAAATTGGTATGGTATTGAGAAGACATATCTAGGTACATGTGGTAAAAATTTCAGCTCTTTATTTTCTAAAATTTTGGAGATAAACTCTGTGGAAGATATGGTTTTTGACTAGTCCTGAAGCTAGTCATAAACATGTGTTCCTGGTAAAAAATCATAACTTCTTCATAGAGAATCCAAATGAAGAGAGACCAATTTAATTGGAAAGAGTATGGGTTGTAGTTTCTTGCGTACGGATTTTAGAATCTGATGTTAAATATTGAGCGCGGGGAATTCTGTACATGTTCACTGTCTTGAATAAACCAGAATTGAATAAGGTTTTCCATTTTCTCTATAACTCCTTTTTGGGTGGAAGGACGTGAAAGGATGGAGAGGTCAACCCTACCTTAATATTGAAGGATTGTATCTTCCTTTTGGAGGTTTATCCCTCCCTTTATATTTGGAAGTTGTAGCTTCCCTTGGAAGTCATTACTTCCCTTGAACAATAACTATTGATTATTTCTCATACATTGTGCATGGTGTATTGGTGTAACTCTTCCACTATTGTTAATTTCTCATTGGATATAATTGAATATATAATCTGGTTGAAGTATAAGTTGAAAAAGTTTTCAAATTGCACTTGATACTGATTCACCCCCTTCTTAGTATCAAAATTTCTCTCACAATGTCCTCTCTCAGAATACAATATTCACAATGATGTATAGTTGCAATACATTTCCCTCTTAAAATAGGGTTTCCTTCTAGGGAAAAAAACCCTAACATAAATTCTACCATCAAATTTGCGACCTTATAATGAACGGTCCAGATTTACTATGAAATTACAATATACATTTACAAGGAAAATTTTCCTTTGGGGGCTTCACCCCGAACCCCTGCCCGAGGAATGATTTCCCTTGGACCCCCTAGTCAGGGGGATGAGCCCTCCTACAATCCCCCCACATGGAGGGGTGTACAATATTGCGGGGTGTACAATCTTCATGGGGTATAAACACGGTTGAAAACAAAGACCTATGAAACAGGAAAATAATCAGGCTCCACAACCAACACATTTATCCAACACTTATACAATAGCATAAAACTCTTGATCATAAACAAATAACTTCTTCTTAGCATCATTCAATTTCCCATTGATGAATGCAATCTATCTTCCTTCTTGGCTCAAAATGTTGGAAATATTGTTTTCAATGATGTCAATGATAAAGGGATCCTACAAGATGTCCAAGATAAATATTACAATCCTACATATGTCCAAGATAAAGATTGCAAGATGGATATTGTTTAAAGTATTATTTTTGGTCAATTTAGATACCTGTATTTGAAGGAATTTTTACCTTACATACTAAGCTCAAGTGGGAGCACAAGTTATATGATTGGAAATATTATACCAAGAAATTTCAAATGGTAAATGGAATTACCTCTAACTCAACAGGAATGAGAAGATATGAATTTTTATGTTCGACAACCCAGCCAGAAAATTGAGGTCGACTCAGTTAGTCTTTACAGCTCGACCCTGAAAGTGAGGATAAAATTACTATAAATAAAGGATAGATGTGTGAATTTTTAGTTCAACCAAGAAAGAGATCAAATCTGAGGTGCACATATGTGATATGAGGTGTGCTATAGGTGCTAGGGTTTCTTTATGGTGTGAAAGAGAAGTCTAAGGGATTTTCTTGAAGCATTTATTATACTCAAGGTGCACTATGAAGGTCTGAAGGTCTATGATGTTGTGTGCATTGTTTTAAATTTTTGATGTTGTCATCAATGGATGTTATCATTAGTGGATGTTGCAATCAGTGGATGTTTTTGTTAATGGATGTTGCAATCAATGGATGTTGTTGTCAATGATTACATTTTGGAAATGATGCTATGAGGCTTGCTAGGGTTTGAAGGATTGTCAATGGAATGAAGCATGCAAGTGAATTTAGAAGTACTTTGTGTATGGAGATCTTGGATTGGTGTCTAAACTTAACTTATTGAGTTGGTGCTTAGTTGAGGATATTGGTATCTCCAGTAGGTTGGTGCCTACATCTTATTTACTTGGTTCTCAGTTGAGGATATTGGTGTCTCCAGTAGGTTGGTGCCTACATATTGCCGAGTTGGTGCTCAATTAAGGAGATTAGTGTCTCTAGTAGGTTTGTGCCTACAATATTTGTAACAATAGGTTTCCTACAAACATTTATGAAGAGAATTTTATGGTTTTCTCCTGATTGGGTTTCCATGTTAAACTATGTGCATTATGATTTGAGTTTATATGTGATTATTGTTTCTTGGCTAATGAATGATTGATGAATAGTTAAATAAAGTAAAAAAGTATCGTATATTGATTCACCCCCCTCTCAGTGTAAGCATAAGTTCAACAATTGGTATCATAGTAGGTTCCTTTTGAAACCGTCTAACCACTGGAAGGAGGATCTTGAGCACATATGGATTGTAAGGAAGGTCTCCATACAAATAGAGCTCCTTTATTCGATGGAAAAAACTACAAAACAAAGAGTATAAGAATGAGGATATATTTGCATGCCCTTGGGTATGGTATTTGGAAATCAGTGACAACATGTTATACAAATAACCTTGGAAGTAGTCAAGTGAAAACAATGAAAAATAAATAGAGGTCATTTTGTATGGCCTAACAAATTATGAGATTGTCAAGGTAATGGAGTGTACAACAAATAAACATATTTGGGACAATCTGCAAAAAATTTATGAAGAGAGATCCAGTGAAGAGATATCTAATAATTATTCCTATTATGAGTCAGAGACAAAAGAAGCACAAGTTGTGAGAAATCTAAAAGGAGGATTTGGAAAATTCAAAGAAATGGAAGATAGTGATGATAAAGAAGAATCTATCTCCATAACCATGGAAACAAAACTAGTTGATGAAGAAATTGAAGATAATTAGAAAGAAAATACATATTAAGAAGAAGAATCCATTGATGGGGAAGGGAATCTTGAAGCAGAACTCGATAGTTCCTTAGAATAAATAGGCAGACTCATGGAAGAGAATATAAAGAAGAAGAAACAATTGCAGAAACATGAAAAGAAGGATCATGATCTTGAAGAAACAAAGAATATAGTTATTATCTCAAAGACTCAACTAGAAGAGGCAAATAATATAAAAGAAGTGGTGAGAATCCAAATGAAAGAGAAGGAAGAAAATTGTGAGAAGCTAGAGGCTAAAATTGTTTCGTAAGAAAGGAACTAGAGAAAACAATCGATTAGTTGAATAGAAGCTTGAAGTTTGGAAAGAGTACTGAAATATTAGATAATATTCTCGGTTGAAAAATTTCACCATTCATAAAGAAAGGACTTGGATATGAAGAAAAATAAAATACCCCAATGGGAAATGCAAGCATTAAGGTCACAAAGTCATCAAAAAAGGAAAATGAAGAAAAGTCTAAAAGTTGTGCCAATATTCTCAAAGGCTCCAACAATGAAATAAAAAATAGGAAAGGAAATCATGAACAACATAAACTTGATTCTTATCACAAGAATAACAATAACGAGTTCAAGAGAGTTGTTCCACCAAGAAGGCCTTTCACAAACCAATACCAAAATCTCTTTATTGGCTATTGTTTTTCTTGCAATAATTTTGGTCATAAATCAATATATTGTAGATATTATGGAAGAAGTGATCATGTGAGAGATATAAATTGAGGTTATTACAAAACCTCAAAGGATGATAATGTGAGAAACAAAACCATATGTTTTCATGGGTTTGCTAACAAAAACTACAATTCATTTTCTCCTCTACTTAATACTGAATGTTATAATGCAATAACTATGGGAACACATAACATGACTATAGAAGCAACATTACAAAGTCTCATAAATGAAAAATGGAATAACATGATCTTACCAAGCATAGAGAAGAATACACCAGGGTGTGGAAAACAAAGCAAGAAGAAACAAATAAGGAAGAATGTGGACTTGCACTTTATGGTCAAAATGAAGGGAACCAATGGTAAATTGATAGTGGATGTTCAAAACACGTGACAGGGTTCCAAACCAATTTTCTCACCTTGAAGGAAGAAAAATGAGGCAGTGTTACTTTTGGAGATAAAGCTTCTACAAGGATAGTTGGAAAAGGTATTGTTAGTCTTGATAATGGAAAGACTAAGAAACTGGATGTCTTTTATGATGAATGATTAAAGCATAACATTCTAAGTGTTAGCCAAATGTGTGATCAAGTTTACAACCTCACATTTCATTCTAAAGGGTGTGAGATAAGAAAAACAACTTTAGGAAGATTAGTGGAAAATGAAAACAAAACTTCAAGAGATATATACATACTTGATAAAGTCAAAGGAGAAAAATGTTGTATAGGAGTGATATCTCTCTCATATTTTCAGTAAAATTAAGTATAAGATCAGGGGGATCATCCCTTTTCTCATCTTACCATCAGTGGATTTTGTCGCTAGTGGATGTTGTCGGATGTTACCTTCAATGGATGTTGTCGTCATTGGATGTTGTCATCAGTGATTACATTCTGGGAATGATGCTATGAGGATTTCTAGGGTTTGAAGGATTGTATGTGGAATGAAGCATGTAAGTGAAGTTAGAAGTAATCTGTGTATGAATATATTGGATTGGTTTCTACAAATATCTTATTGAGTTGGTTCTCATTTGAGTAGATTGGTGTCTCCAGTAGGTTGGTGCCTACATCTTCTTGAGTTGGTGCTCAATTGAGGAGATTAGTGTCTCTAGTAGGTTGGTTCCTACATATTATTGTCTTGGTTCTCAATTAAGGATAGTGGTGTCTCTAGTAGGTTGGTTCCTACAATATTTGTAATAATAGGTTGGTGCCTATACACATTTATAAAGATAAGCTTATGGTTTTCTCCCGATTGGGTTTCCATTTCAAATTTTGTGCATTATGATTTGAGTTTATATGTGATTATTGTTTCTTGGCTAATGAATTCTTGATGAATAGTTACATAAAGTAAAAGGTATCATATATTTATTCATTCCCCCTCTCAGCATAAGCATAAGTTCAACAAAAAATTGCTCCAATTGTTGAACTACTTGCATCACAATCCACTTGGAATACTTTATTGAAATATGGAAATACCAAAATTGCTTGTTCAATTAAATTTTTATTCAAGTCTTCAAAATAATTCATGGTTACTAATGTCCACTTGGAAATCCCATTTTTCATGCATCCAGTAAGTGGTGCACAAATCTCGTTAAAATTTTGGATAAATTTCTTATAGAAGATTGCCAAACCACAAAAACTTCTCACATAAAATGTACACTTAGGTGTTGGCATTCAAAAATAGCCTTTACCTTTTCAAAATCCATCTTCAATCCTTCATTGGAAATCACAAATCCCAATTACACTAATTCTTCCTTAAAAACTGTACATTTCTTCAAATTTATCAACAATTTCTCTTCTCTCAACTGTTGTAACACCTCCCTCACATGATCCATGTGTTCTTCTTTGGTTTTACTTAAAATCAAAATGTCATCTAGGTACACGACAACAAATTTTTCAAAATTGGTTTCAAACTTCATTCATAACTCTCATGGATGTGCTAGGAGGATTGGTTAACCCAAACAACATGACTAGCCACTCAAACAACTCATCCTTCATCTTGAACGTTGTATTCCATTTATCGCCCTCCATTATTTGAATATGATAATACCCACTCTTCAAATTGATATTTGAAAATTACTTGTCCCCACTCAAACAGTCCATGAGTTCATCCATCCTTGGTAAGGGAAACTTGTACTTAATAATAATCTTGTTGAGATCTTGTGAATCGGTACACATTCTCCATTCAAATCCTTTATTTGGTTTTAATACTATAAGTACAACACAAGGAATTAAAATCTCTCAGATCGGTCCTTTTTTAATCAACTCTTGCACATGTCTATTCACTACATCACTCTTTGTTGGAGTAATCCAATGAGGTGCTTTATTTAGTAGAATTGATACTAGTATCAAATAAATTTGATGTGATATACCTCTCAAGGGAGGTAAAACTACTGGTAGATCATATCCAACAATATCTTGAAATTCATTCAACAAAGGTTGAATTTATAGTGGCACAGAGCTCATTTTTCCACTCTCTGGAACTTGTCTTGGCATTAAGGACAAACAAAAATGGGTATTTTTCTGATCTCTCAGAAATTCTCTAGTTGAACACATCCCAATGTGACTTTTGCTACAAACATTTATATTTTCATTTCCTTTGTCATCACTATGACTTAACACCGTCTCCACCATTGGCTCTAGTCTGTATTTTTATCCATCTTTTAAAAATTAATAAGTATTCTTCCTTCCATCATGTAATTTTTTTCTGTCAAAAATCCATGGTCTTTCGAATAGTACGTGATAGGCATCTATCTATACTATATCACATAATACCTTCTCACTAAACTTTCCAATCTAAAAACTTAACAAGCATTGATCAGTCACAATCACATGTTTTCCTCTTTTCAACCATGAAAATCGATATGAATTTGGATGTGGAATAATTTTTAATTTTATCTTCTCCATTACCTATGTGAATATTATATTTTCTATGCTTCAACCATCTATGACCAGATCACAACACTAATCCTGAATTTTACACTTAGTTTAAAAAAAATTCTTTCTCTGCTCAGGTTCTTCTGCTTCATTTGTCGTAGGATTAAGTAATACTATTCTAAACATCAAGTTTTCTCCCTATTATTGTTGAATTAATTCCACATTTTTGTCAGCAACTACTACCTCATTGGGATGAGTAACTTGAGTACTTCCACATTTTTCTCCCTTTTCACTACTTCTAGCAACACTTGCTCTACCCTTACATCTAGTTTCTTTTCCCTAGAACTTCTTCCACAACCTTCTATCAATATTTTCTTCCACTTTCAAAGCAACTTGATAGGATTAATCTACATTACGAAAGTAATGCATGCTCATCTCATCCTAAATTTGATATTTAAAATCATGTACGTATCTCACCACTCTTTGTTATTATGGTTCCTTTAACCCTAATATGAGCAACAATTTGGAAAATTCCTGAATATATTCACGAACATGTGTCTCTTCCTGCCTTTAAGTTTTTCACCCACTTACATAAATTCTGGTGGTAATCGATAGGTAGGAATTTCTTGTTTTTTCTCACTATCTTCCTCCAGGTTTTAATCTTCTCCTGTTGATTATCTACCCTATCCTTTTGTAGCATATCCCACTAGAGTGTAACGTGATCCTTTAGCTTAGTCATGGAGAATCAAACCTAATTGGGATCCTAAACATTTTCATACTCAAAATATCTTTCAAGCTCTCATATCCAGTCAATGGGAGTCTCATATTTTAAACTACCATCATAACATGAAATTTCCACCCTTGCACTACCTTTGTCTTTCATGATATATATTAAACGTACAACTGGGTCTACTTCCTCAACATTTCTCTCTTCTTCAGGCTCATCCTCAGACATTGAATTTGTTTAACCATATCCAAGACTTCTATTTTCCATTTCTTCTATCCTCCTTCTCAATTCCTCTAAATATTTGTTCCTCACACCTCTTCGTGCTGCCCCTGCTCTTCGTGGTGACATCCTAACAAGTTTTCTTGCAACTCTCACTCATATTAACATTCACGAGACTTACTTCTGGGCACTATTTCCCACAACTTAGGAGCTAAACCAATTCTGATACGACTTGATGAAGTCACCCTCGATCCTGTACTCAACCAACTATAGAACTAGGTTTCTTTCCACACAGTGCACAATTAACAACTAACATCTAATATTGTTAACAAAAGTTTAACAACTTAAAGAATTCCAAGAGAAATTACATTCATGGGAAAATAGAAACAAGAGACAACACCATTAAAAAGGGACTCAATATTATTTATTAACCAGACATACAATTTGTTTCTCATAGTCTCACTACATTATCATCCACTCTAGCACAATTTTCATTCAGGATCAATGACTGGAGGCTTGCTCGTTGTTCCACATTAATCCTCTAAAAAATGTCATCCCTTCCTCTGCTCTATTGTTTCTGCATAAGTCCCCCTTATGTTTCCCTTCTTCTATATCTCTTCCTTCCTGCTCATGAATCGAGCTAAAGCGCCCTTGAACCGAACTGGAAAACCCTCCCCCTTTATGTCTTTCCCTTTCTTTCTTTTCTTTTCATTTCTTGGAAACTGAATTATGTTTTTTTCCAACCATTTCTTATTTTCCTCCACCAAAATTCATTGGACGCTGGGAAGTTACAACAATCCAAATTCTCAACCATTTTCCAAATGGGCGTTGGAAACTTAGATAATTTTAGTGGTTAACTTCCTCAATAATTTCAAGTGATTTATCTTCCATCACGCCGTTGGCCCACAAATTGTCACAAAACTTATTCAATACATGTGGAGTCATGATTTACAACACTCTAACAAAATTTCAACTCATATGGAGTTACATCGCTGGTGTTGCTGCAACGTGTGTTACAAAAATTTGAGTCATAGCGCTGGTGTTGCAACAACTTGTTTTATAGTATGAGTGTTACAACCACGATCGCAGGTGTTGCAAGAATGTGACTTAAAACACTGATGTTACAACAATGTGAATTACAACATTGGTCAACGTGTTACGACACCAGTATTACAACAAAGTGTTACAACACTGGTGTCACAACAATGGGAGATGCAACACTTATTTCTCCCTACAATTTTTTAACTTGAGATTGAAATGTTTTTGGTTGATGCATATTGCTTAATGCCAAAGATGTTCCTACATCAAAAACTTTGAAAAAATATAGAACAATATAAAAGATATTTTCTTTAATAATAATAAAAATTATTAGAAAAAAAACTCATTTGCAAGGAAATGTTGCATAGCTCAGGATCATACCTATTTAGCATCTCACTAATTAAAATTATCTTGATTTTAATAAAATTCTTAATATTATTATTGTTTGCATATGATTAATAGTAACTAAAATAATCTTAATTCCAACTTCTCCCCATTAAACCTAACAAGAAAATCGAAATAGGCCCATGGAAATTAACAACTGACAGTATTGACAACATTGATATTACCTAACTAGGTTGAAATTTGGAAATAGGTTGTTCTACAATTTTGACCATCTTCATTAGATTATCATTAATATTTTGGATAGGTACAACAATATTTGACTATATTTGACAATCAATATAATCATAAAATTCCATATGTGGTACCCAAGCACTTATATTCCCCTTTATTAGGTTTTTGAAGACTCTATATACCTCGATGGAATATAATAAAGCTTCAAGCATTGAAAGCGGCAATAATTCAACACAATGGATGCTACTAAATGGACACACATTTTGATTTTAGTATTGTATCAATGTCTTGTGGCCTTATAATAATAATGAAATTGACCTTTCATTTGATTTTAGTATTGTATCATTTTCTTGTGGCCTTATAATAATAACAAAATTGGCATTTCAATCTAAGAGAGGAATATGTGCAATTGGGAAACCCTAAACAAGTAAGATGCAATTGGTATCATGATTCATCTAGTGTGAGAAGTGAATTAACACACTAAAATTGAGTAGTATCATAATTCTCTTAGTTTTATATTGCAATAGCATAGTGGTTGTTATGATTATTTTGTGGAATAACTACAAGGAACAACAAAACCTAAAGGAAAACCTCGGGTCCATAGAATATTTCCAAAAGTATCAAAATGAGTCAGTTTATCTACAAGAGTTGGTTGCTCTCTGAGCTACCTAAAGAGATGAAACTTAGTCATAGATGCATTATTCTGCAAACAAAGAATATTGAGCAAACCAACCATGGAAGTATGAAATTGTTCTAATCAATATCGAGATAGATAATGGTCTAGAGTAAAGAGAGATTGATATCCTCAGGTTTGATATTGTTCTTATATTTGTCTATATGGGAAGAGAATGAAACAAATAAATTCTAAATAAATGAGAAACTTGAGGACTAAGTATCCAACAAATGTTAGAATACGTAGGTCATAATGGAAGATATTTTCATATGCAAAAATCCTCTGAATAATGGGATTGCATTCCAAAATAGTTGAAACAGTTGATGATAGCCCAATGGATGTCAAGTCCAAATGATTCTAAATTTCTAATGGTGGACAACAATGGAGTTATATTTTTTTGACATGTCATATGAATGTTCAAATCCCATCTACTTGTTCTCTTTGTGTTGAACTACACTTAAAACATTAATCAACCAACTAGATTATATAGAGAACCATTGAGCTCTGTTATTTTGAAAATTCATATAAAATGGAATAGTGATATCTAATTTCACAACAAGGGAAAGAGAGGAATAGGGGAAAATGTACACCATGCATGGATTCAATTTTTTTCTCATCTTTATATATACAATTCCAATTTGAGAAAATTTGAAACTAGTTTTATTATAGTAACTTTAGGAAATAAGCTATGTGCAATATCAACTATTGACCTCAATTTAGTTTGGTCTAGAAATATAAAGGACAATTAGTTACTCTAGAATAAATAACTTAATTATGGCATATTTTTATTATGCTTATACAAAGAAACTGCTCTAGGGGAGATTTTCAAAGGGTGGAATCATATATTAATTATTATTATTATTATTATTATTATGTTGAGATTTTTACACCCCCAGCCTAGGGGTAAATAAGGAGATGATGTCTCAAGGCTCACAGGTAGCTGACATGGAGTGTCGAGATTTAGGTGACCAACTAATCCCACATTGAGTAGACATAACCCCTCCTCTATACCACACATCACCATTCATCATCAACATCATAACAGTGTCTGCCACATCAACCTAGCTCAGAAAGGACAATAGTATTCCTTCATGAGGTAACAAGTCCAATCTCATGGTAAGTGTCACTTTAGTAATTGAAGCATTTGAGCATGTTTCAATGGGTCCTTTCTTGATTATGGAATGTTTTCTTGGAAATTATACCTTTATATTTCACCTTGGTGGTTGACATGGTTTCCTAGTAAGTGGGTCATCCTCGAGAAAATGGTTGCTACTAGGGGGTCTCCTTGAAGGTTCATCATACCATTCCCACTCATACTTACCACTTTCCACACCTCTTCCCCTTAGTTTCCTCATAATTTAGGTTTTTACATTCATTGACCCCAAGAAGGGCTTGTACCTCATTTCATGGGAAGAAGGTGTTGAAGGCCCATAGGTGTTGTAGCTAGCATTGTAAAAGTAAAAATCCATAATATATCCTTCTAGATGCTCTCCATAAGGTCCTAAGAGACATGAAACACTTATCCTTAAAAATGAAGGGCCGTTTAGAAAATAAAATGAACAAAAATGTCTCGCTTGATGGGGCAATGCATTGCATTGTCCTTTAATTTCCAGTGCATATGACACTCAATGTGTTCTAACTTCAAGTGGAATTTTAGTTCTATTTTTATTTACTTTACATATAAAACTCAATCTTTGGACCCTAAAAAATGAAAGGCGAATAAAGGGCTTGGAAAAATGTTGCATTGCAAATGAAGGGATGCAACGCACCCTCCAAGAAGGCACCCATTAATGAATCAATATGAGCCCTTGATATGTCAAGAACCCCATGCCCAAAATTAATACCCCAATACACCTCATATTGAATACATGGTCTAGAGATAATCTTTTTGGGAAACATTCCTTGACTTGGGGATTGGCCTACCCAAATTTAGGCCACCATGACACCCTTCCCATATCTAAGTTTGGAAAAGTTTATAAGATATTTGAGCATTTGTTTAATTTGAAAAGGGGGGACTTAATGCAATTGTTTGGGTGGTTCTTTAATTAAATGTGAATTACTTGGAATGATTCATATGACTTTTGGAACCTTGGAGGGAATATTTGTTTGTCTTTGCAAGACCTTTCCGAGTGAAATCTATTCATGGAGGGACTAAACCACTTGGACCTTCATATGGGCTTGAAATCCCACTGGATGGATTTTATGCCCCACTCATTGGAGGCCTAGGATGATGAAATTTGTGCCTTGGGAGACATATCTAGCATTTGGACGAGGCCCTAAAGCATGAAGAGGAGATGATGTCACCCTCTTATGCCCAAAAATCTCTCCTTTGGAGATGCCACACTTTTGAGGGGAAGTTTTTCCATTTTAGTGCACTTGGTGGTTTTGTGGGATTGAAGCCCCACTTCATTGCTTTATTTGGGGATGAAGTGGTACCTTCCTAGCATGACATGTTAGCCTTGGGAGGCCTATCTTCAAACGTGTCACCTTGGAAGAGATTTTTATGGGCTTGTATTCCCTTACTTTGTCATTTTGTAGCCTATGTGGGTAAAATGAGCAAAACAATTTTCTAATTAAGCATTGTAACTTAGGTTTTAGCATAAAATTATGGATTAATTGTAATGTGGAAAAAATATGACTTGGTTTTCCTCATATAAATATGAGGCAAGTAATTTTCATCAGGACATAAGTCATCACTTGATAATATTACTCTTGGACTGAAATTTCGTCCCTCTTGGGCAATTTGCTATCTCTCTCTTTTTCATGGAAAATGGATGCAATACTTGTTATTTGGAGTAATAAAGGCTAGTGACTTCTCTTGACAGTGTTTCCTTGGAAAATCGTTGATGAATATTGGTAGTGAATGGTTTCTTGTATGCTATCTCTTGGATTTTGGTGAGTAATTTATGCAATTTATGGTTATATTTCTTGTTAAATTCAAGAAAAATATCTTAACACCCTAGGAGGAGTAAAAGGGATCACACCCTCCACCAAAGTGTATTCTTCTTTGATATTGAAAGGATATAATTCTTGCAAAAAGGAGTACGAGGGTTTTCACCCTTGTTGCAAGGCTTATCTAGGGTTTATTTATTTAGGGAGTAAGAGGGTTTATACCCCTAGAGAAATATTAAACCCTAGTTCATCTTGGATTCCAAGCTAGACAATTTGGAAGGATTGTTGTCGGGTTTTATAAGGGTTTAACTCTCAACAAAAATATATTCTTCCTCTTTGGTTAGGTTGACTTCCAAGGAAGAGTCTCAATTCACCCAATAACGAGGCACTAATATTTGCATTGGCTATTGTTAATTGTTGCATTAGTAAACACAAAAATTGAGGTTTTGAAACTGTTCAAGTTGGATTTGAATTTTACATGATTTAAGAGCATATGAATTGGTGAAGTGATTAGTATGCTATAATAAACATTAATCTACAACCATTAGGGTTTCATCAAACACTCTCTCTTACACATTTTCTCTACTATTCTATCGCTGAAAATTGCTTGTAAGTTGTGATAATGAATCTACTATTGAAAGGATATTTTTTGGATGGTTTACTTTATGATTTTAGTGGTCAAACTTTGATGTTGTATCAAAATTTTTCTACAGCCATAGTTGTTGGAAAACTGGTTTGAAAAATTGGTTGTCATTGATGTCAACCCTTGGAGAGTGATCTTGGAGATTGATGTCAACCCTTATAGATTGATGTCAACCCTTGGAGAAGTTCAGAAGCCATAGATATGTGGATGAGATCATTATATAGTTGATTTCCATTTGTATGATTGAGATTTATGGTGAGTTAGTTGGGTACATTTGATGTAGTCTACATGTAGCTCTTGTAGTATGGTTATGAGACCCAAAGTTTATTAAGGAATATGGAAATGAAGGACAATGTAATTGAAGGTAATACTATCATAGATGAATAATACATGTCGTTTCATTTCTGATGATATGTGGAACACCACGTGGTTCCTCATGGTTAGGGAGATATGGCCTTGTAAAGTTGGAAGCCCCGAAGAGTGGTCAAGAAGCCCCTAGTTGGTTACAAGTCTTGGTGAAAGGGTAAAGTGGTTGTATCAAGAAACCCCTAAAATAAGGAAAGAGGTTACCTAGCATTAGTATAAATAAATCTCAAGGAGTCTCTCATTTGGATACATTCACTTACATTGAATATCTATCTTGTGAACGTTATGGTCTAGTATTGTGATATTTTGGCTAGTTTGTGATGACATTTTTCTGAGGTAATGAAAGTTTCGAAGTTGCAAAAAATTGGTTGATCCAGGTGGATATTGGTGGCCACCCACCTATTCCAACTGGCTCCTCTTGTTAGTTTTTAGTTCAACACTTTCTTCTGTACTTATTTGTAATTGTGGGTTCTGTTGGCTCTCTGTAAACTTCGCTCGGCTGAGAAATGAATGATAGAGGCAACCTACAAACCAACTTTGAGATCCAAAAATAACCTTTCCGACCTGGAGAGGGTTCTCTCAGGAGAATTTGTCTCAGTACATGATATGGATTTGAAGCTATTGACTAGATTTAACACCTTTAAATAATAAGTTCTGGTTATATTGGCGCAAGAGAGTAAAACCTTGGGCTATGGAGTCAGTTCGAGAAAATGATAGAAACAAATGACTCAGTGACTGAACTTGAGAGGATAAAGGCTAAGTGAGTAACAATCTTCAGTGAAAAATTGTTGTGTGAGGCAGGGGGAAAAACACAGGAAGTGACTCAGAGCACCGCTGAGGATGAATTCAAAGTTCACTTAGAGGAAAATAGTTTGTCTAAATGGAGCGAATCCCAGGGCGCTGCGTAGCGAATCCCAGGTTTGAAAATACGTTCCTATTTAGACATCAATATATGTGAATAAACAATACAAGAAGTACATACACAAATAAATGAAACAATACATCCGACTTCTACAATCAGAATCTTTTCATCAAAGCTTCAGGACTTTTGCATTAAATTTTGATCGAGCTCAAACTGCATTCAATAGTAAATTTCTACACTAGTTTGCCAACCAACCTAGCTTACATTGAAAAGATCAAATATATAGTCCAGGGCGCCGCTTGGGCTACCCTGCTTTCTAGCTACTATCTCTAGAATTTAGGAAATTGACTGTTCTACGTTAAATGACTCTTTGCATGACGCCTTTCCAAAAATAGAAAACAACTGCGTCTGGTCACATCATGACTACTTGTATTCTGCCACGGGGATTCAGTTATCAGCAAGGTCTCATCATGGGGAGAGTGATGTGTCAATGGATTCCTTCGAGAAGATATCTGAATGATCAAGTATCCTGTCAGACTCCCACCATCCACTATAACGGCCTTGATTTCTGCTGCGTGCTCATTTGCTGGGGTGGGTTCGTGGCGAGTGGCTATTGACTGTCGTGGATATTACCAATATGACAAAAAATGTCTAAAGGTGATGCCTTTTTCAAAACTGTTAAGATCCGTGCTTTGTTTGAGGACACGAAAATGAACTTAGTTAATCATGTTTCCTCTACGCGCTGGCAAGAGCCATGCAAAATTTCTCCTCGGGCGCTTCACATTCTATGAACTACTTCACATTCCTTTCTTCTGACAACCTTTATGTTTCATGCAATTGTACAATTGTATATTGCGCCTCTCTGAGCTGATAAAGGCTGCAGGGTGTACGTGATACGAGCACCATGATTTTCATTCTTCCAACCTTTATAATGAGATGATGATGGTTGCTGCACTTGCCGACGCGACTTCTGTTAAACAACTTGCCTCGACCTGAGGCACATAAGAACTTCCCTTATGACATGATCCGACTCTTTTGGAACAGACTTGTACTTTTACACATGATTTTTGGACTCTGACATCCCTTCCCGACTCCAAGAGCCAAACGACCACTTGCTTGACTTCGACCTCTATGTTTTCTGGTACTTGACCTTACATGCTTTGACACACAGA
>SNQJ01S0018772.1:29786-50242 GCA_010110895.2 Picea sitchensis | reverse complement strand
TCCTTTTTGATTAACGACAATAGTAGGGGATTTATCCGTCTCAGCTTCTGTTTGAAAGGCCTATGGTCTTCTTTGAGAGGGATGACATACTGAATCACTTTAGTGTCATACACCTTCATGTCATCATAGATCCAAGCGAAAACATAGGGGAAATCCTTCATGAGCTTGATGTAGTCTTTTTTGATCTCTGGACTGAGTGTTTTTGAAAATTTGATTATTTTCGGGTTTTCCTCAGTCCCGATGTTGCAATATTCAACATCCTCATCATTTGCAGTGATCTTGGGATTTCTAGCCATGTCGTTTTCATGAAACATATTTTCCAGCGGAACTAACCCCTTTGGGATGATATTATTTTTCAACTGTACTATGTCCCTTCCTTCTATATAGTTTTGGAAAGGGTCATTATTAGTGTGTGCATCTGCACTCTCATCTTCCTTGCAACAACACTCTTCATCAATGTTTACGTTAGAGAAATTGTTTCTCATTATGAGGAATCTCTCCACCTGTTTGTCATCGTCAAACACCTACCAATATTTGATATTATCAGGCATTGTCGGCCTATGCTTGAATCCGATCTCATATTTTCTATTGGGAGAGATGGAAATTTTAAAGACTGAGGCCGAGGTGGCCAATGCGTCGGCAATATGATTTTTCTCCCTCAGGACAAATGACAGAGTATACTCAGAGAATTTCTCGAGGAGGTCCAACACCAAGTTTCTATATGCTCTCAGCCTCGGGTGTTTTTTCTGATATATTCCTTTCACCTGGTTTATGATCAACTCAGAGTCTCCGTGTACCGCTCTCTTCTCCACACCTAGTTCGTTTAAAATCTTCAGACCTAAAACCAGTGCCGCATACTCGACCACGTTATTTGTACAGTCGAAAGCGAGCTTGTATGGGCAAATATTCTTGCCCAACTTGAGAGGACTTATCCACACACCAACCCCTGCTCCTTCCTTGCTGAAGGCTCCATTGAAACTCATGTTCCATATATTGTTCTCCACGTGGTTCCTCGGGTCTTCCCACTTTGTTGCACTTTGCGAGGTTTTGTCGTCAACAGTTATAACGATTGTCGATTTTTCCTCTTCGAAACTCAGGTCATTGTAAAAGATGGAAGAGCCAATGTTAGTATCGACAGAATAAATGTGGTGATTATTTGGCTGCATCTTACTTCTTACAATGTACTTCAGTATAACTTCTCTATATAACCGTCTATCTTGGCCAAATATAGGAATGATGGCGTATGACATGTCCATTTGCAGAGTCCCCTTTAACTTCGCAGCCCATGACCTAGATAGCGACATGCCAAACTTAGGGGGTATGTCTGCCATGACCACGTCCATAACCATGTTCTTCAAAGGAATTTGGGCCAGTAACAGGACCAAGTCTTTGATGAGACCCAAGCACTTGAATTTCCTCGAATCAAAATAAAAAAGGTCCTTATAGGGCCTGGTGATGTCCAAATCCAACTCGTCCGTGATCACCTCTGGCATGAGGTTGTGCGATGCGTTGGAGTCCAGCATGGCGTTATGCAGATTCATATAATGGAATTTTAGACTGACATAGAATGGGGGAATGTCCTCAGTATCACTTGTCTCCTCTACACACATACCAAACAAAATGGCAGGGTGATCGTCTTGGACATTCAATGTGTCAGGAGTTTGTCCCATTTTAAGCATTTTAATAATTTGCTCCCGGTATTCACCCTTTCTAATAAGCTCGTTAAAAGGGACAAAGATTTTGATATTGTCCATTTAATGCTCAAATTTAAAGGGAGGACATACCTTCTCTACCTCTTTTCCACTCGCTTTCTAGCTTGTTTCCAACCCTTTCCTTTGGGCCTCCTCCTTTGACTTTGCTTTTTTAGTTACATCCTTGATTGGGTTGTCTCGCCTCGGTTGACTTGTGGAAGGGGTGTCTGCCGAAGGTTTCCTTATGGGATTTGTCTATTGAGGTTTACTATGTGCCTCCTTGTTCCCAAGGTTACATTTCTTCTGAAAATGCATGATGGTGTTCTGATAACCTTTCTTGAACTCTTCCGTTTCCCCCACTTGGGAGAAAAGTTCCACAAAGGAATCTGGAATATATGGGGCCTATCCCACTTGGTATTTTTTTGTGGATGTGGTCAAAGAAAAATACTATCCTGTTGATAACTATGAAGACCAGTACATGATATGGACCACACCGCGGCAAGAGAAGAGCCATATAGTGCCAGAGTTCACAAATACTTTCCATGCCTTGCACACCAAGCTGGGTATCAAAGACTCCGAGTGGCATTTGGTTCTGAATACTGTGGGGTTTTGCATAGGTACAAAACTGAAATGGATTTCCTAAACATCTCATGATTAGGAGATACCTATCGATATGCTGTCAAAATCGAGTAGAAATTTAGGCACCAGAACAAATGGGAATTCAGGTATGAAAATATGCAACAACCAAAGCAAAGTAACGACGACCCTAACCAAAATCCTCTAGACAACCAGTCCAAGACACATGACAAGAAGGGTAAAGGAAAGACAAAGAATGAAACTGGGAAGTGGTGTGACTTCCACAAAATCCCCTAGAACAACACTGATGAATTTTGCTCAAAACAATAATTGGTGGTTGAGGTCAAAGACACGGAGCCAAACCTTGATTAAGAATCTGATCAATAAAATATTAAAAATAGATAGATCATTTACACATACCCCACTGCTACTATCGCGACCACAACAATTCAACTAGAAGAACTAGTAGATCTTGAAGAGGGGGAGCGCCTCTTCCATTCACAGATGTGGGTGAAGGGGACCCCATTGCATTTCATTATTGATAACAATATCCAGAAGAACCTCATCTCAGATAAGGTCGTCAAACAATTGGGTTTGGAGACAACACCACAACCACAACCATACAACATCGGGTGGCTTCACTAGCGACAAGATCTCCGTGTCAACCAACAGTGCCACTTATCCTATGGCATCCATCCCTTCAAGGATGAGGTAGTGTGTGATGTTTCCCCTCTTGATTTCTATGATGTTGTTTTGGGCCAACCATATATATGTGGAAATGTCATGCTGTCTATGAGTCTAGACCCCGTAGTTCCATTATCACTCTAGGAGGTCAACTCTATAGGATACCAGAGGTAGTTTCGAATAATTCTCCCCCAAAATAGTGCCACAAGGTAATATCTCATATTGAAAAATTCTTCCTCTTCACGGTCTTTCCAAAGGATGCACAAAAGAACGATACAACCACTGCAACCTAAACACCTTCTATCCAACAAAAATATATTGTCAAAGAGAAAGAAGATATTGTTTCTTCACCTACAATGGTGCCTACACAATTCCCCGTCAAACCTAGAGACATTAGGTTGGTAGAAAAAATTCAACCCCACCAAGAACATGTTTGTGACAGTCTTCCACAAACCAAGCAACACATCTTCTCCAACAAGGCACACAACTCACCAAGATTCAGATTTCCCCTCTTCCCTGGGCACTCAACGCAATGGAGGCCATTGATTCCTAAGGAGGTAGGACTGATCCAGGTGGATATTGGTGGCCACCCACCTATTCCAATTGGCTTCTCTTGTCAGTTTTTAGTTCAACACATTCTTCTGTACTTCTTTGTCATTGTGGGTTCTACACTTCTGAGGTTGTTTGAAGCCCTACACATATTCCAAGTGGATACTAGTGGCCTCCCACATAATCCAACTGGATTATTTTATATGTTTTCATGTCAACACATATTTTTGTACTTCCAGGGCCATTTTGGGGCCCTAAACAATGTTTTTTTGTCATGACACAGTCAAATTGTAGACGAAGTTAGAGTTTGAAGACATAATGCATAGTTCTCGAAAAGACATTTCTAATGGGCTATCACGCACCCAAACTGGAGATCATATGAAAAAGTTACGACCTCGGGAAGTTAATGTACTAACTTACCCAAACGAGGACCACACAATTTTTTTCATTTCATCTCCTAGGGTTAGGTTTTTGGATGTCTAGGGTTTTGGAATTCACGTTTATCATAAAAAGGCCTTCAAAGCCTCATTTTAATCATGTTCTTGCAAATGAGTGTAGCCGTCAAATATATTCTCAGAGATAAATAAACCACCATTCTAGTGAGTCTTGCACTATGTATTTTTACAGTCTCTTTACAATTCTTTCATTAATAGAAATAAAATATTGTTGTATTTCTCCATTTCTGGAAATTTTCATGAGTATTTCATTGTAATTTATCTGCTTTCATTTCGTTCCGAAAATAATCCAGATCATTGGTAACCCTAGTTTTCTGAGGTTATATGTGGGATGCATAAGGATGACCCATGTACATACATGAGCTGCAGGAGGATAGGTCGTGTACATCCACACGCTGTAGGAGGATAGGTCGCATACATCCGCACGCTGCAGGAGGACATGTCGCGGACCTAAGGCAAAGCTTTGAAGAATAATGGTTGGTTTAGTTTCATCAAGTTTTGATGGTACAACATGGTTATTACATGGTATGAGATGGTATGATTTAGGTATTCCTGAGTAAAGGTATGTATTTTATGTATTTTTTTAAGGCTTGTATCTTGGATGTGTTGAGTGCTCAACACAACCTAAAATCTTTTTGATTTTTTTTTTCTTTTGGGCACCACTTGTTTTCTTTTTTTTCTTCTTTATGAATTGAGTCCATTGTGTAGGGATCATCAAGTTTTGTTTCTATGTCTCATCATCAATCACATTCAGATTTATTTGGAAATGTTGAATTGAAACATTTTTCTCTAAAGAGAACTTGGCATTTTAACTAAGAATTCACAGCTAAAATAGTGACCCACACACCTATTTTTGGCATTGGTGAAATCCGAGTAGTAAAATGACCATGTAGTAATGATAATCACTGATAACCAATGTATCATTAGCATTAGGAAAAAATGAAGGAGGAGTACGCCGATTGCTAACTATGTTCGCGAAGAAGTTTTCAGAAAATCATTGATATCCCATCGACGTTGGAAAAATATGAAAGGGAAAAATACTGACATGGGCCATAATGAACATCTGATAACTGATTACTGATGCATTATTCAGAGTTGGTGAAATGCCAAAGATTTAAATTGTGGAAATTTTCGCGTTGACTCATCACCGATCACCGATTCTTTTTCGGCATGAACATGTTTCGAGGGAGGTAATTCAGGAACACTTGTTTAAACATATCGCCAATCCTTGATACTTCTTCGACATCAATGGGATATGCCATTTTTTTCAAAGCACATATCTACCAAAAATACCTAATTCTGAATAAACTCTTAGGTGAAGGAGCTAAATTCGAAGGCCATGTGTCTTTGCCACGTAGGCATTTCGTATGACCTGGTTTCATCCCGAGTCACCTTAGATTTCCCCGTGTCCTAGTCACACTTCTAGGTTAGCATTTCCACATGAACTCTTTATGACCATATGGATCGACATCGAAGTTTTTGCCAAAATATATCAGTGAACATTGTCTAATAAAAATGTCGACCCCCAATCCACTCGTTTAAATTAACAGAATGATTGGACGTTTTCAACACAAAATAAGATAAGATTCTGTCATTTAATAGGCCAAATAATGTTTCTCTCCACATACATTGTTGTCTCGTGTTATGACCGATTAAAGGGAATTTGAAATTTCCAATGAACCAGAACGTATCCCTCTCCTGCCCCGCCAACCTACGATCACATTTAATCCCGAGCATAATGCAAATCTTGGTGACAGATTGTGTAAAACCGCATTTACACCTTGAATTGAAGAATTGATGCGACAAGGTAAGAATTATCTATGTTTAAATTACTAAGACAATTTCGAACCCAAAAAAATTGTACACGAGTTTCTCATTCTCAGAGCAGTCAAAGGAGCGAAAAGAGCATCTCAAGAGTTCCATTCAATTCTTAGAATTTCAAAACCAAGTTAAGCTAGTGCGAAGAAGAGGTATGTATTGATTTTATCATTTGGGTGGTCACATTTTATTTATATATCAGTATCATCTCTACAAGACGGTGTCTAACTCTTCTCTTTCTACAGGAAAAATCCTCTAAGGAAGCCAACGACCAAACACTGGCCAAGGGCACCAAAATTGAAAGAAGCAGAGGTTGGTGAAGGATCTTCGCCCTACGCTACAAGGTAGTTGGAGTTTGATACTAAAGCGGAGCTAATCATCAGAATGTCTACTAAGAAGGCATTTTCCTAGCCCCTTGTAGTTGGTGACACATAGGGGAGCACTGGGTCAAATATAATTCTCCCACAGTGGGGATATTTGTTCAACAGGATTAACTGGGAAGATTACCAGGAATTTATTCCCCACAACGACCCAGATGTAAAGATGCTCGACAACCATGTTTTTCTGAACATCTGGTGGTCATGCCTACATATGGTAGTCTACCGAACCCCGATATTTACATGTATTGAGACCCTGGGGTGGATAATCAACCATACAAATGCAATGAAGTGCCTGGTCAATGATGAAAATGGAGGATGCATCATTGTTTTTCTCCCGAAGGAGGTCCATAAATACTACAAGCTCAGGGACCCGATGGAGCGATTAAACACTGATTTTGTAGTAAAATTATATGAGTTCCATGACACCAATAGATTGATGGCCTCATGGTGGAGGGAAGACAAAAAATTCACAAATTGGAGCAATGACTGGTATGGAACAACAAACCTAAGGGAGCCATACATTTATTTAATGGCTCTAATCTGCCGATTGTACGGGGAGAAGGATTGCGCCAAGTTTTCAGAGGCATGGATGTCCTTGGAATACATTGTGGCCATCTTCGGGAGTAGTTTCAACTGGGGAGAAATCATTTCAAAACAATTGAGCACCAATATATTGCAGGCCCAGACACCAAAGGATGGAAAACGCCTGCTTTTCACATGGATTAGTACCTGCTAGACATAATCTATGCAAGGAACGTCTTCTCAAGCATGAATCTGAGATGGCATGTCTCTGAGCTACCTGTACATGTCTACTTCAACATTCTGTGGGAAAACAGGTACAAAAAATCCTATGCTCCCATCTGTGATGAATTGATAGCTCAGGTATATTTTATTATTTTTAAGAAAGAATCCCAAATAATTTCGGCAATGACCAAGAAAATAATCTCAAAAGTAGGCCACTGGTACCTAGAGGAAACCACAACTTATATCAGGGTGTTTGGGGCCATCGATGCACCACATTTATTCCTCGCTCACATCCCAGACCATCTCATCGTGGGAGAAATCTATTATGAAACCATCCTGCAGGGCTATAATGCCACTCTAGTTAAAGACAAGAAGCGAGTGTTCATACCCTATGGTTTCCATATAGGGTCTTACATGGTGAAATATAATGTGCAAGCTAAACAAGAGGTTTTGAGCCAGCTGGAATATAGATTCCCCATAGGTCAATTTCACAAACATGGCCCTAGAGGCCTAGTACTTCAGCATGCATCACAAGTCTCCTCCTACTGTCCATACGAAAACGATAAGTTTGAAGATAAAATATTTACAGAATGTGCTCAAGACTGGGAGGAGGTGAAACAGAGAAAATATAACCCAAATATGAATAGATTTAAAGTGATTAGTATGGATGAGCAAGTTGAAATGATAGAACATATGACTCAGGAATCTCTCAGGGTTAGGGAAGAGAACATAGCATTAGAGGCTATAGAGGCACAAAGGAGGGGGATGTTGTGTTATAAGAATCCAAAAGTATCATCCAGAGGTTAGAAAATGATCCCCAACTGTTAGAACCTATAAGGATCACCCCAACTGACATAATCAAAATCGAAGAGGAGCTAAATGGATTAGAATTAATCCCACTAGAGGGAACCACCGATCCATAAAATCCCAGAGTTTCGTCACCACAAGCCATATCACTAGTGATTAATCCATCCCAACAGGGGATTCCAAGAACATCAGGTGAAACAGGTGTGCCTAACATCCTTTTTGATCTGATTACCATCTATAATGATGAAGAGATCTCGGAGGTATCGCTTATAACTCTAGTACCAATCATAGAGGAGAAATAATCGGGGGGAACATCTGCTCCAACTCCCGATGATTCGATTATAAACCCTCTGCAAGGGGACCATGAGGCTGAGAGAATCCTAGACACTAAATTTCTTGACCTATCGGGGACTCCGAAAGATAGCTCCAAGGATGAGCTAGGCTCTGGTGAACAAGAAGAGGAATTGCAACAAATAGAGATCGAAACCTCAACAACCGATCACCAAGTTAGTTTTGAGCCTATGACCGTCTCCCCATCTGAGGATGACAGTCCACCAGTCGACAAACACAAGCAGGGGGACAAGCCACCATAACATACAAAATCTTCCCCTGTTAAAGAAGTACAAGAGCCGATCACAGAACCAATGTATACAACACGAAGCCTAGGAAATACTCTGACCTGGGGAGACCAATAGATCCTTGAGCCCGTAGATGAGGTTTCCGATATGTAGGCAATTTCTTATGATAGAAAGAAGAAAGATATAATGAGAAGGACAACTAAGAAAAGGAGGCTCACGCTTGCCAACACACTTCTCATCACCATAGAAGAAAATATGCTCAACATAGAAAATGCAAAGAAAAATGAGCTAATCGGTGCCGGGATGGCTATAACTGATGCCATGCTAGATCAACAAAAACAAGATGAAAAGGAACTAGCAACCACAAATAAGGAGCTGGACCATTTGCGCCATCTGGAGAAATATTACCAGGACTCAATGAAAGAAACAATTTTCCTGAAGAGTGAATTCCGAGAATCATACGCACAATTCACGAGAGAAAGAAATCTCTTTACTGCATGCGTAGCCAATTTTCAAGAAGACACTCTCATGGCACTGAAAACCTATAAAGATAAGGAGAGATAGTATGAGAAGGAATAATAGTTTGTGGAACGAATCAATTATATTAGTGTAGTATAGAAGGTTAGATACACGAAGGAGCATGGAATCCAAGTACTGATGGATAATAGCATCTCTTGAATCAGGAAGGCAACCGAATACTGGGTAAGTATGGCCCAAGAACCGCCGCGAAAGATACAAGAAAGGTGGGCCGAGTGCGAGAAAATTTGGGAGAATATAAATCGGGAGATGAAAGACATTGGTCTTCCAAGTATTGTCTCACCTGAAGACTTTGTCAATTTGCAAGACATAGTCAAATGACATGTAGAAAAGGACTCATCATGGGAAGGAGAGATCACGCACGTGGAAAGCATGACACCAGGTCAGGTAAAGAATTATATGGAACACCTGTTCAATGCTCGCCCAATACTGCATCACTTAAGTGTCAAGATGATCAGATAAAGAGAACGGGAAATAGAGATAAAGGAAACCCTTTTAGCCGCAATGGACCAGCACAAATTCCCATATGCTAACACATGTGAGGATCTCTTCATCAGGTGCTCAGAGTATGAAAATAATCATCCACTCTAGTAGAACCACTAGACGATCTCAAGAGAACAAAGAGATCAAGCACCACATGTCATTATTTTGTTTTACTTAACACAACATTTTAGTAGATATTTTAAGTTAGTGATTATTTATAAATATGAGGATCAACCTCATGGGAAGGGATCGATGTTTTTGGGGAAAGATCGTATTTTTTGAGAATGGTAAATAATTATTTCTGAGAAAATTTAATTAAGAAGTTCTATTTAGAGCCAAAGACAAATTTTATTTTCATCAAAGGAGTTATATGACTGGATTGAGGAGGAAATACTTCCATCTTTGAATTCAGTAGTTGATGCTAACGAGTAAGATTTTCTGAATCTATTGATAAACTATCTTTTCAATACTTTAAACAATTATTTTTTTCTAAATGATGAAAAGCGAATCGTTGTGTTAATATGTGATTGATGGTAGAGATAAGGAAACTATTTTTCTTGCACTTATCTTTATTGCATATGTATTTTCTTTCAATAATTTTTATCTTAGTCAGAGTTGAAATACCAACGAGTTAACATATTATTATTAGACTTGTAATCTGTGTGAATATTGTTGTCTGTACGCTAGAGCACGAGGGTTATCCCAAGCTCAACATTATTCAGTAGTTAATATTTTCCTCTATCAGTTGTTTTATACCATCACCCCCCTCATTTTATCGGACTCATATATTAATAAAAAAGACAAAAAGAGAATCGTTTAACCTTAAGGAGGAACTTTCACAGAAAGATACCCTGTCAATCACTAGTAAAGCCCATTGGTATATTGCCTAGATTGAAATATCTAGAGAACCATTCCACTCATCAAACATTGTAGAGTCTAATTGGGCCTCTAAGGTGGGGTTGGTTCCTACTGTTGAGTCAAAGGATATTGGACCCCTCAACATAATTGGTGCTATAAGTAGGGCTGAACAAATGAATGGATAACAACATTGCTGATAATATATTTCACATAGCCTGCAGATTCAAAACAACCCACATGCATGGATAGTCATTCTCAATAAAACCCACATACAGAGAGTACTCCTGAAATGAGTAACTCACCTCAACACAAGGAAGTAGAAAAATTATTCCCTTAAATACCTTACACTCTCCCCCACAAGGAGTTGAGCCAGTTTAGAAGAATCACAAGAGCTTACGCCTGAAAAATTGGATCGTTACCCTTAGCTCTGTTACTTCCTCATAGAAAACAAGTAAGCATACCAATTGTTGACACCCATGAACAAGTTTTTTTTCACACAGTAGAAGACCTGATATATTTTTCCCTCACTGATATCGAACAACCCCTTAATCTGATCCCCGAAACACCAGCTGGTAACTACTTTGAACCTGACGATTTCAAATTTGATGAGGAAGGGTGTAACTCAGATCGCTCATCTTTTGAATCATATGAAATGGAGGATAATAACTACAACAATGAAGAAAGGGGAAATCGACCTCAAAATATTCAACCATGGTTGGCCATAGATGATTTGGTAATCCCGGGATGGGTAGATAACCTACCCTGACATCCAGAAAAATTACTCCCCAAATTTGACCCTCAAACCTCTGAATTTCTTGAAGTCCATATCAAAAAGTTCATACTAGCTACAAGATTGATGAACGTACAACATGAGGATGTAGTGTGTAGGATTTTTCCCTATACATTTGAGAATTCATCCCTGACTTGGTATTTTAACTTGCATGTTGGATCCATAACTAGTTAGACAAAGTTTCAAAAATATTTCTTAGACAAATTTGCAGAAGAAACCACCACAGGAGCTTTAATGGCTGAAATTTTCACCGCCACCATGAGTTCAAAAGAGAAGATTAAAGATTTCAATCAACGTTTTACCACTATCCTGAACAAATTTAAACCCAAAGCTAAACCTACTGAGGATTTGCAGAATGAGGTATAGGCTAATTCTCTCCCTGCTCCCATTTCCATGTTTGTGAAAATGGATTCCAAACACACCCTAGCTGAAAATATTGAGGAAGCCAAAACAATCGAATTCCAAATGAATGGATGCAAAGAGGGATAGGTCTCACTAGTTAATAAGGAAGCTCAACCTCCACCTAGGAGAGGAATGTTTTTGACTAGACCCCCAGGAAAACAAACAGAACAAGGTACCGAAAAAGGAGGTGGGGACATAGAATACCTACAATGAATGATAAATAAATTTTTGAATGAAATCGTTCGCATGAAAAGAAGTGTCAGAGAAGGAAACCAAGGTCAAAGGCCATATAAACCATTTTTTAAGAGAAACTCACCTTTCAAATCAATTGAACCTCCCCCGAACAACTTAAACATCGACCCGGGGAATGTAGCATCCAGATATTTTTGTATATACCATCAAGAGAAACATTCTGAAAGAGACTGTCCCCAATGGGTGCACACTATGAATTTAATGGCCAATCAGTTTCTAGATGAAGTTTCTCTTAATGAACAATCAAGTGGCTCAGCAGTAAATATCACTGATCAGGAATAAATTGATCCACCAGAAGAAACAACCATGTTGTTGTGGGATCCTGAATTGTAAATGCCTCTTGATGATGTATTTGAGGTCTAGGAACCACCCAATGTGGTTTTAGCTGTACAAACGCGGAGTAGGGGTCAATTGGTCCAAAACAATCCCACCACTATTCAATCCTTGAGAGGGAAACAAATAGTCGATTACTCAAAAGTACCGGTTGTCTCTCAAAGGAACCCTATAAACATACACACGTGGGAAACACCTAATATGGAATGCAACATAGTAGAATACTTAAATAAGTTGAAGGCTAATGTGTCGGTCATGGACATGTGTAGGATTCCTCATCAAAAGGATTTTCTATTACAAGCCTTAAATTTAATAGAAGCGCCTATAACGATCATTGACCTAGGTGAGGTCCCATCTCCCACATATTTAAAGGATAAACTGAGTGTGAATTCTTTCTCTTTAGACAAAAGAGGAAATCCTTTTGTCCCACCCTTCCTTTTAACGTTTGAAGTCTTCAATAGAAACCTGCATAATTGCTTAGTCGATTCAGGGGCATCCTCCAATGTCATGCCATTGTCAATCTACAATAAATTTAATGCAACCCCACTCAAAAGTGATAAACACGTTATACAACTAGATATGACTCAGGTAAAGGTTATTGGGGAACTTAAATATGTCATGATCAGAATGGCTACACACCCGATTTTTTTTTAAGTAATTGACATAATCGTAGTAGATATCCCAAAGGATTATGAACTGCTACTTAGTCGATATTGGTCCGAGAAATTGGCTGGATGCCTTAGTACATAATAGTATCACCTTTGGTTTCCATTAAAGGGACATACAAACATGATTAGGATAAATAGGGAAAGATATCTCAACCACACTATTACCGATTTAGAAGCTTTTAATGAACCCTCGTCGACATATTTCCCTGTGTTAAGAAACTACTCATGCAATTTTGATTTCAAAGATTTCATCCCTCGCTCGTCTGATATACCTCTCACTCAAAAATATGAAATGAATTTTCAAGAAAATCTATTAGTAGTCGCATAAGAAAGCATCTTCTGTCAGGATCCTCTGTTGGTAGCAGCAGACAAGGAATATGGAGGTGAGAAAATAACCAGGCATGAAGAAGTTACTAAATTTTTCTCACAAGTTTGGACACTATATTTTGATGGGTCTAAATCATAAGAAGGGTTGGGATTTATTGACCCAAAGGGGAAGCAAAATTTCCTATCCTGCAGACTAGAATTTGAATGCACCAACAATATTGTTGAATATGAAGCCCTATTCCAGGGACAAAAAAAATCCATTGACTTGGACATCAAGGAACTGAAAGTATTTGGAGATTCTGAAATCGTTGTCAGGAAAGTAAAGAATACTATACATTGCAATTCACCTCACTTAAAGAGTTATCAACAGATGGTACATAGTCTGATAGGCAATTTTGAGGCTTTCAATATTACCTCTGTTCCCAGGGAGAAAAAAACACTTGTTTATTCCCTAGCCACTGCGACCTCAAGGTTATCCCCTTTAGAAGACTATGAAGCCTCCAAGTTCACTGTGGAACTACTCTACAAACCATCAGTACCCAACAATATTTCTAATTGGAAGGTTTTTGAAGGAGATGAACAGATTGTAGATTTTCTAACTAATCAAGAGAATTTTAAATATTCTGCTATTGATGATGAGGTATTCCAAGAGAAACTGGTAGAAACAGAATCCCACCAATAGAATAGGGGAAAGAACCATGATGATGATCATACCAAGTTTCATACGATACATAAAGGGGTGGCCAATTTGGAAGATCTCTTCGACTTGAGAGAAAGGTTTAAGGGGCCGAAGAATGAAAAAACAAGGAGCTCATGTCCTTTACATGAAACTATAAACTTAGTCACCCTTGAGAACCCGAATAACGTGAACATTGGTAAGATAGTATCCAAAGAAGATAGGCAATATTATATCAAACTGTTTAATGAATACTAGGATATATTTGGCTGGTCTTACAAGGAACTGAAAACATATGATACTCACATTATACAACACACAATCCCATTGAAACTTGGGTTAAAACCTTTCCAAGCTAAATTACGAAAGTATCATCCATCTCTAGAACCCTTGATGTATCAAGAAATGAATAAATTGTTCGATTCTAAGATTATCTTTCAGGTAAGACATTCTGCCTGGGTAGCTAATTTGGTTCCTGTCAGGAAGAATTCTGGGGAGATCCGCCTGTGTGTACATTTCAGAAACCTTAACAGAACATCGGAAAAGGATAAATACCCAGTACCACCCATGGAAAAACTCTTGTAGACCGTGTCTGGATTTGAAATATTTTACCTTCTAGATGGTTTCTCAGGTTATAAGCAGGTCCTAGTTTAAGAGGAAGAGCGATTGAAGACTACCTTCCGAACCAAGTGGGGAAATTTTTCTTATAAACGAATTCCCTTTGGGTTGATTAACGCAGGGGAAACCTTCCAAAGGGCCATGGACGTATCCTTTCGAGGATTGATTAACAAGAGTATAGTAGTATATTTGGACGACGTGACTATGTATTCAGAGAACATAGAATACCACATCCAACATCTAACCTATATTTTTGAAAGGTGTAGGAAATATGGAATATCTTTGAACCCTAAGAAAACTATATTTGGTGTAGAGGAAGGGAAACTACTAGGTCATATTATATCTCAAGCAAGAATTCGTATAGACCCCTATCTTTGGTGTAGAGGAAGGGAAACTACAAGGTCATATTATATCTCAAGCAGGACTTCGTATAGACCCCGAATGAATAAAGGTAATAGCTCAGCTTCCCTTGCCTCATAACAAAAAGGCTATGCAATCCTTCTTTGGGAAAATTAACTCTGTGAGGAAGTTCACACCTGATTTTGCTGAAACTGTCAAACCCTTACAAAAAATGAATTGAAAGGATGCAGAGTTTAAGTGGGATGACGAGAAAAAATATGCCTTCAACAATATCAACATTGCAATCTCTCAAGATCCGGTGCTGTGAAGTCCCGACTTTAGTAAATATTCTTTCCTCTATACTTTCGCCTCCAACTAGTCCTTGGCTGCAGTATTGACCTAGAAAGATGATGACAACAATGATGCACTGGTATCATTTATGAGCACTAATCTCAAAGGAGAAGAACTGAAATACCCAACTATAGACAAACATGCTTATGTAGTATACAAATAAGTGAAACAATTCAGATCTTACATCTTGAAAAATCACACCAAAGTCATCGTGCCTCATCTTGCGGTCTGATCCCTGTTCACTCAACATGAGATGGGAGAGAGAAGGGGAAAGTGGATGGCTGTTGTCCAAGAATTTGATCTATATATAAAACCTACCAAATTAGTTAAGGGACAAGGATTGTGTAAACTGGTCGCTGAAGCCCAAGATCTAATAAATGAAGACCCCCCGTGGGAGAATGAATTAGAATTATGGTGTAGTGAAGCTTTATACATTCCCCCAAGGAAGGAATCTTGGTATGGAAAATTTATTTACCTCCTACATCATGGGACTTTCCCAGAAAATATAATCCTTAAGTAAAGGAGAGCTCTTAGGCTAAAATCTGCGCAATATCGCCTCATAAATTTAGTACTTTTCCACGTAAATTATGATGGAGTACTCTTAATATGTATCGAACATGAATATGCAAAAAAAGTTCCAAGGGAGCTCCATGATGGTCCATCAGGTGGACACTTTGCAGGAGATACCACAACTCACAAAATATTAAGAGTTGATTATTACTGGCTTACTCTATTTAGGGATGCTCATACATACACTATAAACTATAAATATATTCAAATGAGCGCTGGTAGAGAAAAGAGGGAAGCTATCCCACTCCAACCAATGACCATATCCATATCGTTCGAGCAATGGGGGTTAGACGTCATAGGGGAGATTACTCTGAATTCTCCAAAACAACATAAATATATACTGATTGCTACAAATTATTTCACAAAATGGGCAGAGGCCATCCCTCCGACTCTTATGAATGAAAAGGTTGTAATCCAATTCATAGAACAACAATTGATCACAAGGTTTGGGATTCCTTCCATTCTCATTTTTGACAATGCTGCCTACTTTTTTTCTACTCTATTAAAATAGTTTTCTCTGGAAAAAGGAATCATAATAAGATACTCTGCAAACTACTACCCACATGGAAATAGGGTGGAAAAATCAACCAATAAAAACCTAGTGAGGATCTTGAAGAAAATAGTCATAGACAATAAGAGGAATTGACATAGCTTGCTTCATAATGACTTATGGGAATATAGAGTAACACCCAAGGAATCTATAGGAAACTCTCCATATTTTTTGGTATTCGAAAAATAAGCCATTCTCCCAAATGGGTTGTATCTTCCATCACTTCAGCTTGCTTAGGCTTCAAGAGGACAACCCTCATCAATTATTCAACAAAGAATTGATACCCTCCTCATGCTTGAAGAGGAAAGGGAGAAAGATAAATCTAAGTTCACCACTCATCAACAAATAGTTAAAAGATGGTTTGACAAGCATAAGGCCAAAGATAAGAGTTTTGAAGTAGGAGACTTAATTCTAAAATGGGATAGAACAAACAAACCTAAGGGAAAACATTCGAAATTTCAAATCAATGGCTCATACCTTTACAGGTATCCGAGAAAATTGGGGTAGACATGTATCAGTTGCAAAATATGAGGGGGGAACCCACCACCCTCCTAGTGAATGGCCAAGCCCTAAAACAATACTTCTGTTAAAAAAAAACATGTATTTTTTCATGTTTCTTTTAGCATATATTTTGATCAGGATAAATGTGTAGGTTTAGGGTGGGCTGATTGAGAATTCCTCTTTATTTTTATCTTTTATTTTGCTTGGTATTTTTCCGTGATTAAGTTGTGATCCATAAAGCAGTGGTCAACTTTAATAAATATGGTGTAACAAACTTTTCTCCTAACTTACACTTATGTGCAACATAAGAGACACTGGGAAAACACAAATTTGTTAAATGAGATCTATATCTTGTATTTGAAAAACAAACAACCTTGGTAAGTGATAAAACATCCACCTGGTGGTATGGTAAATTCCAAAGGGAAGGATGGGTATCTGGAAAGGATCACATGTACCTCTAGACAAAACTAGGTAGATTTTCACCTTAACAATTTCACCTTGCAGATAACAAACATCCTCCTCTCCAACTCACTCATGGCATTTCTTCCAGAAGAAAATTAATTATATTAAAAGGAGTTCAAAGTCGGAGAGGGTATGTAGATAACTCCGTCGGGGATATGGACGTTCGCTGGTAGCGAAGCAAGGTCTGTGACATCAGGGTGATTCTGCCAGGGCTATGGACGCACGTTGGAAGCAGAGAAACACCATAGAGAGGGAATAAATATAGATAAAATGGCCTCGAGCCAGTGAATGGCTTACCTAGATCTTGTCAAAGAGGGGTGTGGGTCATGGTCAAGAGGAACGAAGGTGGAAAAAGGGTTGAACTCCATAGGCAGACCCAGATTCACCAACCCCGAAATTTGTACACACATGGATAGGAAATACTTTGATGAAAGTGAAGCTAGTTATTTTCTCAACCATATTCTGCATAAGCTAAGCCGGAATGAGGGAGTAGAGATTCTGTTTTCACCCAGAGAATCGCCATTTGTTGAGCGCTCAACACACCCTAAAAGATTTTTGATTTTTTTTTTCTTTTGGGTACCACTTGTTTTCTTTTTTTTATTCTTTCTGAATTGAGTCCATTGTGTAGGCATCATTAATTTTTGTTTCCATGTCTCATCATCAATCACATTCAAATTTATTTGGACCCGTTGAATTGAAACTTTTTTCTCTAAAAATAAATTAGCATTTTAACTAAGAATTCACAGCGAAAATTGTGACCCACACACCTATTTTCAACATCGGTGAAATACGAGCAGTAAAATGACCACGTAGCAATGATAATATCCGATCACCAATGTATCATCGACATCAGGAAAAAATGAAGGAGGAGTGCGCCGATTGCTAACTACGTTCGTGAATATTTTTTCAGAAAATCATTGATATCCCATCGACGTCAGCAAAATATGAAAGGGAAAAACACTAACATAGGCCATAACGAACCTCTGATAACCGATTACTGATGCATTTCTCAGAGTCGATGAAATCCCAAATATTTAAATTGTGGAAATTTTTTTGTTGACACATCACCGATCACCGATCACCAATGCATTTTCGACATCGACAAGTTTCGAGGGGGGTAATTTAGGAACACTTGTTTAAACATATCGCTGATTTCCGATACTTCTTCAACATCGACGAGATAAGATCTATTTGTTAAAGTGCATATCTAAAGAAAATCCTCGATTTTGAATAAACTCTTAGGCGAAGGAGCCAAATTCAAATGCCACGTGTCTTTGCTGCGTAGGCATTTCATACGACCTAGTTTTATCCCGAGTCACCTTAGATTTACCCTGTGTCCTAGTCGTGATTCCAGGTCAACATTTCCATATCAGGGATGTACGTCTAGATGGATCGACATTGAAGTTTTTTCCAAAATGTATCAATGAAAATTGTCTAACAAAAATGTCAACCCATGATAAGATCAGATTCTGTCATTTAATAGGCCAATTAATGTTTCTCTCCACATACAGTGTTGTCCCATGCACCGATTTAATAACATGAATTTGAAATTACCGATGAACCACAATGTAGACTGGTCTTGCACTGCCAACCTATGCTCACATTTAATCCTGAGCATAATGCAGATCTTGGTGATGGATTGTGTAAAACCACATTTACTCCCTGAATTGAAGAACTGATGCGACAAGGTAAGTGTTCCATGTGTTTAAATTACTAAGATAGTTTCGAACACCAACATTCTATACACAAGTTTCTCATTCTCAGCATAGTCAAAGGACCAAAAAGAGCGTTTCAAGAGTTCCCCTCGATTCTCAGAATTTCAAAACTAAGTTAAGCTAGTGCGAAGAAGAGGTATGTATTGATTCTATCATTTCAACGATCACATTTTATTTATATATCAGTATCATATTTTCAAGATGATTTCTAACTCTTCTCTTTCTATAGGAAATGCCTCCAAGGAAGACAATGACCAGATGCTCACCAAGGGCACCAAAATTGAAAGAAGTAGAGGTCGGTGAAGCATATTCTCTCGGCTCTATGAGGTAGTTGGAGTTTGCTACTAAAGCAGAGACGGTCATCAAAATGTCTACTAAGAAGGAACTTTCCCAACTACCTGCATTTGGTGACACAGAGGCGAGCACTAGGTCAAATATAATGCTCCCACAGTGGGGATATTTGTTCAACAGGATTAACCGGGAAGATTACCCATAATGTATTCCCCACATCGACCCATATGTAAGGACACTCGATTACTAGTTTTTTCTGAACATCTGGTGGTCATGCCTACATATGGTAGCCTGCCAAACCCCAGTCTTTCCCTGTATTGAGACCCTGGGGTGGATAATTGACCATACAAATGAAATGAAGTGCATGGTCAATGATGAAAATGGTGGATGCGTCGGTTTTTTTTCTCCCGATGGAGGTCCAAAAATACTACAAGATCAGGGACCCAGAGGAGCGATTAAACACTGATTTCATAGTAAAATTCTATGAGTTCCATGACACCAACAATTGATGGCCTCATGGTGGAGGGAAGACAAAAAATTGACAAACTAGAGAAATGGTTTGTATGGAACAACAAACCTAAGGGAGCTATACATTTATTTAATGGATCTAATCTATCGATTGTATGAGGAGAAGGATTGCACCAAGTTTTCAGAGGCATGGATTCCCCTGACATACACTGTGGCCATATCTGAGAGTAGGTTCAACTGGGGAGAAATCATTTCAAAACAATTGACCACCAATATATTGTAGGCCCAAACAACAAAGGATGGAGAAACACCTGATTTTCACATGGCATCGTACCTACTAGACGTAATCTGCACAAGGAACATCTTCGCAGGCATGCATCTGAGCTAGAATGTTACTGAGCTACCTGTACATGTATACTTAAAAATTTTGTGGGAAAACATGTACACAATTTCCTATGCTCTCATCTGTGATGAATTTATTGTTGATTAAGGTTGGTTGTAATTGATGTCAACTCTTGAAGAAAGCCCCATAGCACAAAGGTTTGGGTAATGGACCCAATATTGTTTCATGTAAATATGACTCATTATTGTTTTGTCATGGTTGCTAATAAGTAAATATGGATGAACTGCAAAGTGGTCCCCTTATGGTGAAATCCCTCATGGGAAGACCCTTATCGAAGTAAGAGAACCCATGATTAACTATGGAATAATGAGATGAAGGACAAAGAATTTTTCAGGGAAAATATCCTAGATGAATATTTCTTGTCATGCCATTTCCGGTGGTATGTAGAACATCACATAACTCCTCACGGTTAGAGATTTATGACCATGTGAAGTTGGAGAACCTAGGTTTGGGTAATGGACCCAAGTTTGTTTGATGGATAAAAATATGATTTTTTATATATTTGAAGGTAATACTATTCTATATGGATAGTACATGTCATTCCATTTCTGGTGGTATGTGGAATGTCACATAACTCCTC
>SNQJ01S0018772.1:0-23782 GCA_010110895.2 Picea sitchensis | reverse complement strand
GAGTAGGTTCCTTCAAGAAACATTTTAACCACTAAAAGGAAGATCATGGAGAGAAATAGTTTGTATAAGAATGGAATACCATAGTTTGATGGAAAGAACTATGCATTATGGAGAAGAAGGATGAAAACATATGTACAAGCACGTGGATTTGATGTTTGGAAATCAATAGTAGACAGATACAAAGCGTCTTCCACTCCTCCAACAAATAACGATGGAAATAAACTCAGTCAAAACAATTCGAGGGATACAAATTCCATCCTTAATGGTTTGGTTGATTCAGTATATGTCAAGGTTATGCATTGTGATTATGTAAAGGATATATGGGACAAAATTCATAATGTTTATGAAGGGGATGCCAAAGTCAAAGGATCCAAGATTCAAACTTACAGAGGTCAATTTGAACAACTAAAGATGAAAGAAGCGGAAGACATTGTAACCCACTTTCTACAAGTTGATGAAATAGTGAATGTTATTAAAGGTTTGGGAGAAGAAATGAAATAACCAGTCATTGTTCAAAAGGTACTAAGGTCTCTACCAATGATATTTGATCCGAAGATTTCATGCCTAGAAGAAAGAGCAGACCTAGGTATGATAAGTATGGATGATCTACATAGAATATTTACAACTTATGAAATAAGGACAGTATAAGAAAATCCATCCACAAAATAAGCATCCTTTAAAGAATCCAAAAGGAAAAATAAGAAGAAAAGGCCCAAGTCAAAGCCAAATTGTAGCTATATCGATGATTCATATGAGGATGAAGAAATGTTCAACTTTGTAAGGAAGTTGAGGAAAGGAACCGACAAGTACAAAGATATGCTTCCCTTAAAATATTTTGATTGTGGTAAAATTGGTCATTTTGAAAATAAGTGTCCTTATGCTAAGAAGTCAAATAGTGATGAAGAGGAAGATCCCAATAAAGAAAATAAATATCAAAAGGGGAACATGAAAAATAAAAGGAAAGTATTCAAGACAAATCTTTACTGAAGAGAAGATTGTTCTTCATCTAATGAAGATGATGAAAGTGACAATGAATTACAGAGAGTACTCTTTATGGATATGGAAAATAAGAAAAAAAATGAAGAAGGTGAAGTGGATCTTGAGGAAAAATTAATTAGTGCTTTAACTGAGCTGGAGAAAGAAAGGAATAAAAACAAATCATTCAAATAAGAAAACATCTATTTGAAAATCCAACTTGAAGAAGGAAATATAAAGGAAGAAGTATTGCATATATAGATGCTAAATAAAGAAAAGGAGTGTGAGAATCTTAAAAAGGAAATAGTGACATTGAGAGTTGAAGTCAACAAGCTCAAAAAGAACTTGCAAAGTTCTCAAGTGTTAGAAAACATTATCAAAAGTCTAAGTCCATACGATGACAAATATGGACTAGGATACAAGAATGTTCATTTTGAGAAAGGTTCAAGCTCCATGACAAATGCAACAAAACACATGAGTTATCTAGAAGTTATAAAAGGAAGGAATCATGGTCAACAAGAATAAAAAAGGAATGAATACATAATACCTTACACATTGAGGCAACAAAGAATCTTCAATCACTATGAAAGAAACAACCAAATAGAAGATCTCAATCAGCCAAGGCAGAACTACGGAAGGACTACACCACAAAGAAGACCGTTCACTCCCAGGTATGTAAATTTATTTTATGGTCATTGTTTTAATTGTAATAACTTTGGACATAAAGATGTATATTGGAGGGCTTATGAAATAAATGATCAGGTAAGAAATGCATATGTGGCTCCACATAATATTGAACGTTACAAATTCCACAACTATGGACACATAGCTCAAAATTGTAGAAACGTGATAAAGCCTCCCATGAAAGAAAATATTGATGACATATACAAGAAGGCTTGGAAAAGAAGTGAATAACAAGAAGAGAAGATAAATGAAGAACATGTCCAAGGAATCGTACTTACATGATTTGCAGCAACACAAGAGAATGATGAATTTACAGGAAAAGAGGAAAGTGTCAGAATTCAGGAAGAGGATAAAGAAGAAGATGTCACAACTTAGGATGATGAAATAATTCAGAAATAGGATGAAGATGAAGATGTATCCACAGATGAATAGGAATATTACTTCACATCAGAGAAGGTATTGTTCTGAGCCATCATCTTGGAGACTCCCAGTAAATATGTATGTTGAATAGGAGGAGTCCATGTAGTAGACACTACATATCATAGAACTATATTTCGAGCAGTATGAAGCGTTTGTAGAGATAGATTCAGAGAATTCATATAGCAAAAGTACAGAGTAACAGATTGATCGTTTGAGAAGTTGTGTTCATGCAAAATTTTATGATTATATTGCATGTATGTATTCAGGCATGGATATCTTCAATGCAAGTTTCTCTAGGAATGCATAGTTTGATGAGAAAATAGATCAGATCAATGGACATATTTGATTCTGTTTGATCAATAGGAACATGTGATGATCAATTGTAGTATATTCAAGAGAACTATTCATAATGGTACAGTGACAAATGGGTCAACATTGTGGACAATGGAGTAGCAAATTTATGGACAATTTGTGACATATGGACAAAGATGTATTGTTGGANAATCAGTTATATATATATATATATAATCTTGAAACTTTTCAAGTTCTTTTCTGAATCTTTCTAGATTATTATTTAATGTGTTACTGATAAATTAACATGCATAGATATACACTATTTGATCAATCACACAGAATACACAAAGACACTGATTTTCCTGAGAAAACCTCTTATTCTTCATATGATAAGTAGTATTTATTTTCTGTAAATTATCATTCTTATGAGAACCAACTCTTTGTGAGGCTACCACCTTTGTTTTACAAGCTACAACCTGCTGAGAGCACCAACTCTCTGGTTTCTCTAGCAGCCACTAGAAGGAAGAACCAACTCCCTGAGTGTTCCAACACCAACTGGATGGAAGCACCAACTTTTAGTCACACAGACACCAACCTGTATAACAGAGAACAATGGTTCTCCCTTACACCACCCTACCATCCTAGTTTTTTTGGCTGCAACTAGATGGAATCTACAACTGCCTGTGTTCAAGCACCCACTTGAAACTTTGAGGACAACAGTCCTACCTAGCACCTCCCTACTACCCTGAGATATACAACTTTGTTACAAAAATTTATTACAGTGATACAATATTTGTCAATGGCTTACCAGTCTCATCACTGTTATGCTATACTGCTCTTCTCTTCTTGCATCAGTGTATTCCTTCTCTCATCATCGTGTGCTTTCTATTCTTCTGCTTTGTCTCTACATGCACACCTAAGCATGCTCTTCTATGCACATGAACCACAATTGAAGACATCACTTCTCTTCTCTGTTCTACGTATATTTATCATACCAAGTCCTCTGCCAGATCATGCACGTAACTCTTCATCCTCTCTAGCAGTTACAGTTCTTTGACACTTTTCCATCTGTCAATTGTCTCTATGACGAGTCTTCATTCCACTAGAAATTATCTCGAGACTCTTCATCTCCTCTAGAGATCACCCTGAATCTCTTCGAATTCTCTGGCAGATACCATCAGTCATAGAGAGAACCTCCACGTGCTCATCCCTTTGGTGCCTTTTCCCTTCTTGAGAAAATTACACAGTGGGCGCTAGCTTTTTTGGCTAAGCCCCTTCCTTTCACAAGACCATGAACTATGATCAGATGCCTATCCAAAAGGCACTTCACGACTTCATGGATTGGATATTTTGTTGTGATTCACCTCGAATATCCTAATACTCGAAACTCTGAGGTAGAGCCTAGCGACGCTATATCCTTCCCCTATTCTCCTCTGATGTGACCACTGGTTGTGACCACATGCTAATCAAGAAAGCGCTTCAAAACTTCATGCTTCAGATATTCTGCTGTGAGATACCCCAACTCTCCTAACTCCCAAACTCCAAAGTACATCATGCCCGATCAACGGTCCAAGACCCTCAGTGGTCCGACGATCCAGATCTCCTCTTCGTACTTCAAGACTTCATGACTCTGGATGTTGGAAGTTCTTCGAGGTCCGAGCTCCCAAAATATGAACTTTTTCATTCCAGATCAACGATCCATGACCTTCCTCGATCAACGACTGTGATCACCTTCGTGAACTCAGACTTCGCGAGTTTTCACTTCTCCTATATTTGTTTTCCCGATTTGAGAATCAGCGTAATGCTGATCTCTCACGATACATCCTTCCTCAATGGACGACCAATATTCCTTCTCACTTCGGGACTTCACACTTCGCGATGTCAGAAGTTAGCACTTCCTTTCTTTCGTTTCCTGATTCCCGATTCTCCGCTCTCATTCAATCGACGACCCATGAATTTCCTCGATCCAATGGTCCATATATTCATAGTGTTTGATCCAACGACCACTGTTGCTCATCCTCCTGAGCTGAAAATTTCTTTCGACTTAGAATATTTTCTAAGTATTCAAATGTTTTGACCTTTGTTCCTCCTACGAGTCTGTCTCTTGGACCTCGTTTGCACTTTTGGAAAGCGTTGTCCCTTCTGAGCTTTCTCGCCAATGTAATGGTAAACCCACTATCTCTTCTGAGCTTTTGACTTTGTTCATATTCTCAAAGGGTTTCGATCCTTTGGACCTCAAGGGACTTTCTACTGCACTCCTGGCAGTCCTGTGCTTGTCCTCCTGAGCTTGTATACAACAATTCTCGATACTATCATCGTTGTTTTCCTGTTTTTTATCATTGCTGCCAATATGCCATCGTCGTTGTTGTTCTTGCCATCAATGACAAGCAAAATCTTCCTGTAAATATGTCAACAATCTCCCCCTTTGGCATTGATGGAAATCTTGAAAGGCTGTACTATTCTTCCTAGACCTCCAACTGTAGTAGACCACACCTTTTTCTCCCCCTTTGACATCAATGTCAAAGAGAACTGAGAGTGACTCTATTCTACCCCTGAAACACTCTCTCCCTGATTAGATATACTATGAGCACTCTCCCCCTGATCAGATAGACTATTTTAACTTGATAACAGGGTCACACCCAACTTCTAGCGTAGATACTCAAACTGAGCTTTTGCAAGCGGTTTAGTGAAGATATCAACAATATGAACTTTGGATGGAATATAATGCAAAGAAACAACAATGTTGATAACCTGTTCCCTCAAGAAGTGATACTTGATGGGTATATGCTTAGTATTAGAGTGAAATACATGATTCTTTGATACACTAATTGCACTAGTATTATCACAATGAATTGGAATCAGTACAGTATATTTGACCTCCAAGTCTGCAAGTGTCTGAATCATCCACAATACTTGGGTACAACAAGTGGCAGCTGCAATGTATTCAACTTCTGTAGTTGATAAGGAAATGGAACCTTGCTTCTTGCTCAACCATGCTACAAGATAATCTCCTAAGAAGAATGCACCTCCACTCGTTCTTTTCCTTTCATCCATGCAGTTATCCCAATCAACATCTAAATAGACTAATAATTGAAAATTCTGATTCCTAGGATACCATAGGCCATAGTTCATTGTTCCTTTAAAGTATCTGAATATTCTTTTGACAACTAGAAAATGATTCTGTTTAGGTGTAGATTGATACCTTCCTACCATTCCAACAACATGCATTATGTCTGGACGAGATGCTGTGATGTACAATAGGTTGCCTATCATAGACCTATATGAACTCTGATCAACATCAGGTGAGTCATCATCCTTGCTTAACTTGCATCCAGTGACCATAGGTGTGCTCATAGGTGTATAATATTCCATTTGAAACCTTTTCAACATTTCTCATAGATATTTCTCCTGAGAAAGAAATATTCCTTCAGACCTCTGAGTAATTTGGAGACCAAGAAAAAATGACAATTCCCCTATCATAGACATTTCAAATTCAGACTGCATGGCAGAAGAAAACCATTGTACCAATGAAGCATTATTACTTCCGAAGATGATGTCATCTACATAGACCAACACAATGAGCAAATCATTATCCTCTGTTTTGATACATAGATTGTAGTCAATTGTTCCTCTCTTGAGCCCTTTGTCTTGAAGATAGTTATCCAATTTGTAATACCAGGCATGAGGAGCATGTTTCAACCCATATAAATCTTTCTTCAACTTGCAGACAAGGTTAGGGTTATCGGACAGTTGGAAACCCTATGATTGTTCCATATAGACTTCTTTTTTTAGATCTCCATTTATAAACGCTGACTTGACATCCATTTGGTAGAATTTAAACTTCTTATGAAAAGCATAGGAAATAAACATTCTAATAGCTTCTAATCTTGCTATGGGTGCAAATGTTTCATTAAAATCCAGTTCTTCTATTTGAGCATACCCTTTGCAGACCAATATAGCCTTATTTCTTACAATATTTCCTTGCTCATTCATCTTATTTTTGTAGACCCATTTGGGTCATATTACATTTTTATTTACTGGCCTAGGAACAAGTTCCCAAGTATCATTTTTTTCAATATGATCCAGTTCCTCATTCATTGATTTTAACCAATTTACATCCTTACTGGCTTCATTAAAGTTCTTGGGTTCCACCATGGATATGAAGGTTATATGTGATTTCTAGGTGTCTTTGATTATCCTTCTCCTGGTTTGTACGCCTTTGTCTTTCTCACAAATTATCTGACTTGTAGGATGATTCTTTTGAGTAATTCTGGAGGAAGGATTTGATGCTGATTGTTGTCTTGAATCTTCTTGTCTAGGTGTCTCTTCTCCACCCGATTCATCATCTTCTTGTGACTTTGATATTTGCTGTTCTTCATTTTCATTATCCTCATCATCTTCTTCATCTAAATTGGTGATTATTCTCTGTTGATCTTTTACAAGAGATTCTTCATCAATTCGAACATCAATACAGTCTACTAATTTATGAATTATTTTGTTAAAGCATATGTATCCTTTAATGTTCGTTGCATATCCTAAGAAGATACCTTCATCCTCTCTACCATCAGATTTTCCCAAATGATCAACATTATTTTTAATGTAGCATTTACTTCCAAATACTTTGAAGTGCTTGATTGATGCAGGTCGACCAAACCAGAGATCATATGGATTTTTATCACTGTTCGGCCTTAGATGCTCTTTGTTTAGAATATGAATAGCCATGTGAACAACCTCCACCCAGAAGGTTTGTGAAATGTCCCTTTCACTCATCATAGCCCTTGCCATATGTTGAACTGATCTATTTTGGTGTTCTACAACTCCATTTTGTTGAGGAGTACCTGGAATAGTATATTCTCTTTTAATTCCATCTCTATCACATAATTCCTTGAAATCTCTTGACAAAAATTCTCCTCCCCTGTCTGAGCGAATTACCTTTAACTTCCTTCCTGTTTGATTCTCAGCTAATGCCTTAAACGTTTTGAACTTCTCAAATGCATCAGATTTTTATCTCATAAAGGAAACCCATGTAGGTCTGGGGAAGTCATCAATGACCAACATAAAGTAACGTTCTCCTCCAATTCCTTCCTTTCACGATGGTCCACACAGATCCATATGAATAATTTTAAGTGGATTCTATGAATATGTGAAACTCTTTGATTTGAATTGAACATGAGTCGACTTCCCCATTTGACATGATTCACATACAAAGTTACGAGGCTTAGATATTATTAGAAGATCTTTCACAACGCCTTCATTATTCAGCTTGACAATATGATCAAAATTCAGGTGTCCAATCCTTCTATTCCATAACCAAATTTCATCAAATTTTCTTAAATGACGTTCCTCCTTATCTTCCTTCATAACATAAACATTGTTTTCAGTTCTAACCCATTTTGCAATCAACTCTCCTGTGTTCATTGTTTTTATTTTACAACCTTTGGCAGTGAAAGTGACTTCACATCCTCTGTCACACACCTGACTGACTCTAATAATATTAGGATTTAATCCATAAACAAATAATACATCTTGAGCCTTGGCTCTTCCATTACCTAAGCTTACTAGACTTTTACCTATGATCTTTCCTGGAGCATCATTTCCAAAGGTCACATTTCCTGATTTACTTTCTTTGAGTGATAGGAGCTTACTTTTGTCACCTGTCATATGACTGGAGCATCTGCTATCAATATACCAGGGGTTCTTTTGTCTTTGAGCTGCCAACACTAATCCACACTTGTTATCTTATTTCTTCTTCCAAACATTGACGTTTTCAGCTCTGTGATTTGAAACTGGCTTATATTTCTTTAGGTGACAGTCTGTAGCTTTATGTCCATAATTATGGCAGATGTAACATTCTAGTTCCTTGAATAACGGATAATAATGATTGTTATGTTTAATCCACGTCCTTTTCCCAACCATCACATGATTTGCAGTCTGTGTTTGTTTTTTACTTGGCTGTCTCATTCTTTTTTGTGGTAGATATTTATTCCTTGGGTGTCTTGATTGCTCATGTCTAAATCTTAATGAACAATTTACAGCTTTGTGGCCAAAGTTAGAACAATAAAAACAATATCCATAGAAACAATATTTGTACCTGGAAAATGGTTGTCTTCTTTGACTAGGTCGATTTATTTCATGCTGATGATTTCCTTTAGCAGAGGGTGTATTATTTATTTTTTCTACAAATTCAGTTCTGGTACCTTTTTCTTCACTCCTCCTTGGCGGCTGATTATCTTCCTTTGTTTCTGCAGGTTTGTTGTTGTCAATGGTTGTAGATTTGACAAACTTGATGGATTATTTGTTGCTTGACTGACCACTACTTGATCCCTCTTCATAGCCCAAAACATTTTTCAAATTTGGATTCCTTTACTGATTCAGAATGGTGGCTAATCCTTCTGAGGCTTTAATACTTGTCAGATTCTGATGATATAAGGCCTGGAATTTCTCTAGATCTTTTCTGACAGACACTACTTCAACTTCCCATTTTTGACCTTTTGTTTTGGATTCCTTTAATTGTTGTGTGAGGATGTCCTCAATCCTCTTAGATTCTTCTAACTTAAATTTCAATAGAAAAATTTCTTCAAATGGTTCATTGCATGTTTTCTCATACCTGAGCAATAAATGTTTTTGTTTTCTTTTCATTTCTCTGAGTGTATCAATCTCTTCCATGGCACTGACAAGTTCTCCTTCAATATCTACTACTGCTTCACAATCAACGAACTCACTTCCTCTATCTTCAATGTTTAGATCTTCTAAGGCTATTAGCATGACATCATTTATTTTATTTTCAATACAAGAGTCACTGTCTTCATCATTTGAAGGATCGTCATCATTGTTTACACAAAGGCTTTTCTTCTTAAAATTATTCTCTCTATAGACCTTCTTATGTTTATGCTTTTCTTCATCGTCATATGTCTGATCCTTTCTTTTGTGAGGACACTTAGATGAAAAATGACCTATATTACTAAAGTTGAAACATTTGAAGGGTAGTTTACCTTTGTATTTGTCTGATCCTTTCGTCAGTCTTCTCACAAAATTTTCTTCAATCTCATCTATATCGGATTCTATGTTTTTCTCTGCTTTAAAGGATGCCTCTCTTGTAGTGGATTTACCTTTGGTGATTCTCATTTCATAAGCAGTTAGGGTTCCAAGAAGTTGAACTAGTGTCAATGCTTTGTGATTAGTTATTTCCTCTATAGAAGAGACCTTTGAGTTAAATCTATTAGGAAGAGATCTTAATATTTTTTGGACTAGAAAAGAATCATCTATCATTTCACCTATACCTTTCATAGTGTTGACAAGTTATTCTATACATAAGAAGTAATTACTGATAGTTTTGTCTTATTCCATCTTTAACTGCTCAAATTTTAGTCCGTGAGTCTGAAGTTTTGCGTCTTTCACCTTTTCATTACCTTCATAACTACTTATCAGCTTGTCCCACATAAATTTTGTTGAATCACAATGCATGACTTTGACAAACTCGGCTTCTGCAAGTCCATTGAGGATGACATTCATTGATTTTTCATTAAAGATAAACTCCAACTTATCATCTTTTGAGGCCAAGAATACAAGCTTCACATATCCAGTTTCAACGACATCCCAAACATAAACACCCAGGGACATTAAATATGTTCTCATCCTTATTTTCTAGAAGGAAAAGTTTGTTCCATCAAACAAAGGGACTCTATTAATTGAACTTCTTTCATGACTAGTCATGATCAAGCTTATGGATCTACCTTTGATCAAAGGCACCGACTCTGATACCAATTGTTGGAAAAATAACTGANTAACATGCATAGATATACAATATTTGATCAATCATACAGAATACACATAGACACTGATTTTCCCGATGAAACCCATAGAGGGAGAAAACCTCTTCTTATTCATATGATAAGTAGTCTTTATTTTTTGTACATTATCATTCTTATGAGTACCAACTCTTTGTGAGGCTACCACCTCTGTTTTACAAGCTGCAACCTGCTGAGAGCACCAAATCTCTAGTTTCTCTAGCACCCACTAGAAGGAAGCACCAACTCCTTGAGTGTTCCAACACCAACTGGATGGAAGCACCAACTTCCAGTCACACATGCACCAACCTGTATAAAAGAGAACAATGGTTCTCCCTTGCACCACCCTACCACCTTGGTTTTTCTGGCTGCAACCAAATGGAAGCTACAACTCCCTGTGTTCAAGCACCTACTTGAAACTCCGAGGACAAAAATCCTCCCTAGCACCTCCCTACCACATTGAGATATAAAAATTTGTTACATAAATTTATTACAGTGATACAGTATTTGTCAATGGCTTACCAGTCTCATCACTGTTCTTCTATACTTCTATGCTCTGCCTGCATCAGTGTATTCCTGCTCGCATCATCTTTCACTTTCTGTTCTTCTACTCTATCTCTACATGTGCACCTCAACATGCTCTTCTACGCACATGAATCACAATTTAAGACACCGCTTCTCTTCTCTGTTCTGCGTATATTTATCATGCCAAGTCCTCTGCCAGATCATGCAAACAACTCTTTGTCCTCTCTGGTAGTTACAGTCTTCGACAATTTTCCATCTGTCAATTGTCTCTATGACGAGTCTTCATTCCACTGGAAGTTATCTTGAGACTCTTCAGCTCCTCTGGCGATCACCTTGAATCTCTTTGAATTCTCTGGAAGATACCATCCGTCCATTCTGGCAGTTACCGAGAGAACCTCCGTGCGCTCATCCCTTTGGCGCCTTTTCCCTTCATGATAAAACTACACAATGGGCACTAGCTTTTTTGGATAAGCCCCTTCCTTTCATGTGACCAAGAAATGTGATTATATGCCTATCCCAAAGGCACTTCGCGACTTCGCGCATCGGATATTCTGCTGCGATTCACCTCGAATATCCCAACTCTCGAACTCTGAGGTAGATCCTAGCGACGCTATCTCCTACCCCTATTATCCTATTATGTGACCACTAGATGTGACCACATGATAATCAAGAAAGCACTTCGAAACTTCATGCTTCCGATATTCTGCTATGAAATACACCGACTCTCCCAACTTCTGAACTCTGAAGTACATCATGCCAGATCATCGGTCCAAGACCTTTAGTGATCCGATGGTCCAGATCTCCTCCTTGTACTTCAAGACTTCGTGACTCACGATGTCGAAAGTTAGAGCACTTCCTTTCTTCAAGGTCCAAAATCACAAAATCTGATCTTTTTCATGCCAGATCAACAGTCCATGACCTTCCTTGATCAACGAATGTGATCACCTTCATGAACTCAGACTTCACGAGTTTTCGCTTCTCCTATATCTGATTTCCCGATTTGTGAATCAACGTAATGATGATCTCTCACCACGTGTCCTGCCTCAATGGACAACCAGGATTCCTTCGCACTTTGGGACTTCACACTTCGCGATGTCGAAAGTTAGTACTTCCTTTCTTTTGTTTCCCGATTCCCGATTCTCTGCTCTCGTCCGATTGACGACCTATGAATTTCCTCGATCCAATGGTCTAGATCTTCACAGTGCTTGATCTGACGACCACTGTCGCTCCTCCTCTTGAGCTTACAATTTATTCTGACTTGGAATATTTTCTAAGTATTCAAAGGCTTTGACCTTTGTTCCTCCTACGAGTCTGTCTCTTGGACATCATCTACACTTCTGGAAAGTGTTGTCCCTTCCGAGATTTCTCTCCAATGTAATGGTAAATACGCTATCTCTTCTAAGATTTCGACTTCATTCAGATTCTCAAAGGTTTTCGATCTTTTGGACCTCAAGGGCCTTTCTACTTCACTCCTGACAGTCCTGTTCTCATCCTCCTGAGCTTGTAGACAATAATTCCCAATGCTATCATCTTTGTTTTCCTGTTTTCCATTATTGCTGCCAATATTCCATCGTCGTTGTTGTTCTTTCCATCAATGACAAGCACATTCTTCCTGTAAATATGCCAACATGGATTAGCGAGATGATTAGCAGGTACCAAAAACACAAGTCAAATGCATATCAATGTATTAACAATTGGAATCAGTAGAATCAATTGGTCATAGAAATGCAAGCAGTGAAAGGCACAACAAAACATGAAAAGAGAAACTGTCAATATAAGTTATATCATCCGAAGGACATTGTTGAAAAGTATGGTCAAGTGAACATGACAAGTAAATTAAGAAATCAAATTTTGAATGATTTATATATATATCATTGAAATTCAAGAGGAAGCACCAATGGACAATAAACAACACTGGAATAGAGGAAAGGACACATACACAGGTATCCCTACATTTATCTACATCTTATAGAAGAGTCAAGGGAAGAAAAATCATCAGAGAGAGAGATCGAGAAATGAATATTAGTAGCATAGAGATAGGGAGTGTTGGCACAAGGGCAGACCCAGGGTTCAACGCTACAACAATGCTCCAACAAAACCCTAACTACCGACCCTTTTGGCAACACCTGTGAAGCAGATGAAGTCTCACACGAGGTAGAGGCAGGGGTGATTGCAGGATTCAGATGTATGCAACCTTAGCTGGGACATAGATCTGCGATTCTAACAATTAATAGAGAACTTAGTAGTTAATCTTCATCAATATTCAGTTCTTAGTAACAACGTAGACGTACCCTAATTACAGAGTATCACAATATCCAACCAGATCCATCCTCTATTAACACTTAACATAAAAGGAACACATTAGATATAGCAGATTCAAGCACTAAGCACATCCACATAGGTCATATCTAGGATTCATTCACACGATTAGGCGCAAATAAACATTAGATCTATATAACATTCATCACATAGAAACACATCGACACATCGCACAAAGAAGAGAAACACAACATGTACGTGGCTCACCCCCACCCTGGGGCTACGCCCACCAACTCTTATTCTTTATTAATGTCTTCAATCGGTTACAACACATAGTCACCAAAAACCCTTCTGCGCACAGGACATAAGATCTGCGCAACTCGCTAGATCCTTCTTCCTTGCGTTGTAGCACAAAACCTTCTATAATCTCTATAATAACTTGCACTTAGCTCTGTAACCCTTCTACAGTCATGCACATAGCACTACTAGCACTTAGCTTACATCACATAGATAGGCTACCATCCTCTACTTACTTTGCCTAGACATCTATTTATACATACAAAAGTGGGCCTAAGCGTGGGTAAACCCATGGGCCGACATCCCTTTCCCATTACATTGTCCCAAAACCCAAAAAGGGGCCCAAAAGTGGGTTGAGATCCCGTGATATTTGCTTCGTTTGGCGCTCCATCTTTGACAGGATATCGAGGTCCCAAAAATGTTCAAATATGACCAAGTGTTCCTCAACACTTGGTCAAGGGCCAACATGCCCCCAACACTCACCTGTGACTTGTCCCGAGTCACTCTGGTCTGAGAAATTCCACTTAGAACGCCTCAAGCTTGGATCGAGCTGCATCGATCTGCTGCAATGGTACTGCTTCTTGCTCAGTGAACTCCTGAATAAGTGTATCATTGACTGGTACTTCGAGGCACTGTTCTTTTTTACTCACAACCTGTTCAAGTTCTACTCCTTGGCTTTCAAGTTCAATGAATAATTGGCATGCCTTTTCTTGCACTGGTTGAAGTCATTGAGAGACTTCCATTACTTTACTCTAGAGTGTGCATACTTGCTGCTGGGTCATGCGTTGCTCTGGAAACCTCTTCATTCTCTCAACTGGTGACAAGGCCTTTAGCTGCACTTGTAATGTGTCTGGCTGCTGCTGTGCGTGTTGGAGCTACAACTCGAACGCCTAAAATTCTGGATTTTCCGTGAGGTTTTCATACGTCTGGGTGCTTTTGGAGCTCAGCTGCTTGTATTCCAAGGAAAAGGCTTTTAGTCGGTCAACGACACTTTGAGCAGTGGCCTCTCTTAGATCTCTTATTTCTTGAGGTGTCTCAGGCATAGTGCGAAGTTCCAAGTCTGCGATGCGCCGCTGAAGTTGCTCGATCACTCCTTCCAGTTGTGCTACTTGTTGTGGAACTTGTTCTTCTATATGGACTTCGATGATTGTCACAGAGTGAAGTTCTCTGTGACCCCATTCTTGTACTTTGAGTTTCTCTACGAGCAACTATTCCCTGTCTTGTTGTAGTGCTACTTTATCTTCCTCCCACTTTGCTTGAAGAGATAGTTTTTCTTGTTCTGCATTACTGCGCTGTTCTAGCATATCTTTCTGTGCCTGTTTCAAAGCTTGAGTAGCTTGCAATGTCTCTTCCTGATCTTGTCGAAGGCAAGCTTCAAATTTATTGGTGATCTGGTGCAGTTGTCTGGCTCATTTCCTAGTTCTTCTGTTCCACTTGTCGAGGGTGCAATAGAAATTGTGTGGTTGGATTGTAGTGCCTGCTGCACTTCTCGAAGTTCACCCTTGATTTGGATGAATACCTCTGCCTACTTCACTTCTTAATTTTCCATGATCTCCAATGAAGCATCATTCAACGCAACGACTAAGAAGTCAAAGTTGTCTAAGGTGAGGGTAGTCTTAAACGTAGCCCTGGTGGCTCTGGATTGCTTTCAGGACGAAGGCTTTGGCGGGGTAACCTTCCTTTTCTTAGTTGGGTCTTCTTCGTCTCTAGGCGGAGTAACTTTGCCTTTGTTTTGCTCGACTTCCATGCCACCTATTTCTCCACCATCATCTCCCTGCTCAAGTGAGGTCGAAGATGTCTCCACCGATTTTCTATGGACATCATGCACTTCGTCATTTTTCTTCTTTTTACGTGGTCCATGTGTGTCCGACATAGTTTAAGAGCTATACACATTGGACATCTCTGCGGGGTCCACTGGAACAAGGAGTTTTTCCGACCATTCCTTGGTAATCTCATCCAAGTAATCTTATGTCAATTTGTAATATGACTGGAGATGTTGTTTATGCTCATCAACGCGCACTATAATGTAGGTGAAGTGGTGGTCCACGCTGAAATTCATCAACAGTCTAAACCTGTAAAGTGTGTTCGGGGTGATGCGCGGTGTAGACTGGATTTCGATATTCAACTGGTTGTAGTAGGCATGGAAGATGACATTGCATTGCCAATGTTTTCTTATGTCGCTGGAATACCACAGAATACAAAACTTCGCGGCTATTGGTTCGAAGGGTTCTATATCCAGGAAAATGGCACCTCTAGTAGCTCCCAGGTAATGAAAGCGATCAATATGAGAAGCCAACTAAAGTGGAATTTATACCCTTGGTCTTGCGCTTCTTTGCAATCAATATCTAGTTGGTTGACAAGGTACTGCGGCCAGTTCATCTATAATCCCTCTGTGCACTTCCCTGCGAGGTCGACCACGAATCTGGTCACTTGAGTTGGTCTATTGTTATGAACTAACTTGCCCATGATCAGCTGATAGGAAAGGTGCACTGTGCCACTATGGATAGAGGCTACCTTGTAGCCTCACATGCCCTTCTTGACATCGCCATAGGTTTCCTTAATTCTCTATGCTAATGCTCGGTCAGAGGTCTTTCCATGGTAGAACTCCTGTGGGTCAGGGCGTTGCATGCTAAGCCCTGTGATCCAATTGATCAAGGTCAGATCCACAGTGATGCATCGGTTTATCCATAGGTATCCTCCGTGATAGAAAGATAGAAGCAACTTTATGCACGCATTCACCTCATGGTGTCTTCCAAAGTGCGGGATCTTCATAACATTCAACAATGTAGACTGCACGAGGTTTTGGGTCCAAGAATACGGGATGATATTCGAGTTATTTCCCTTCATCTTTGTTAGATACTTGTGCAGGGAAAGCATACTGTAGACTTTCTTGTTGCCAAGGTTGAAGTCACTAAAATTCAATGCTGCGAGCTTGTCTTGATCGACTCAAACTGCGTGCACCCCTTTCGGAAGGTACGCAGTGATCAAAGTATACTCGAAGTCTCTGGGTACACTGTCGCTGTTAATCCCACGACTCAGAGTTGGTATGTAAGTCGACAGAATGCGTGGAATAATCTTGGCATTCACAATGTCATCTTTGTGCTTTGTTCTTGTCTCTGTCGTGGTTCTGGAAGGTCCTGCTCTGCGAGTAGTTGAGGGAGAAGCTTGGACTCCTCCTATTGATGATGCTTGCACACTTTCATACATCCTTCTTTCTGACATGACTCTCTCAGTCATTAATTCAATCATAACATCTTCGACTACTTTGTCTACTGCGCTGAGATCGTCCGACATACAAGCTCAGAGTCAATTAGATCAGGTGTGAACTAGATTTAGAAACTACAGTGGAGGGTACGGGAATAAGGCGATGATCACAGTGAAAAATAATCTCAAGCTGTGGGCTCAATTTCTTAGTTAGAAAAAGTTATTCTCGGTGCGTGGCGCGACGAACTAAGTAAGAAACTTAGAAACGGTCTGCTTGCAACAGGTATGAGGCACCTTTAACTCATGTTCTGTTTGTTATGGTGCGGTCTGATCGTTTAGTGGTGAACCATCAATTCTTTTTGACCCATTCAGAGTGGTAGTCGAACGGTTGTATTAGCTTCCAATGGCTATATTGCTTCGCCTCATCGAAGTGGCCTATGTCACTGGTTTGATATCTCGACGAAGTTTAATTTCTGCAAGTTTCCCATTATGCGAGGTTCCCTCTGAAATATTCTGTAGTCTATCGATCTTAGCTCTCCTTTTACTTAGTTTCCTAGCCTTTTTTCCAGTGAGCTTCATCTCGGGGATTTTCTTCCCATTTTGATTCTTATTTTCCTTGAACATAGGTACTTCGCGCTGCTAAGATTCTCTCCTAAGACCTAGGGGTAGTAATTATTCTTTTTCTAGGACATGTGCTTCAGTATTCTTTGAGCCTTCTGACATTCTTTCATCTTCGACATCTTGGCCTCTAACGATAAGTGGCTTTGATATGTTCTCCCATTCTTCAATCAACTGCGCAATCCTTCTGGTCATGAATTTTTTTAAATCTTGTCTCTGTTGTTCTAAAACTTTTTCTTCTTCTTTCTTTCTGGCTTGATCTCTCTTAATACAAGGTTTTCCAAGTAACATAGTAAACATAGCACTATCCTCGATAAACTTGATAATATCGAAATCTTCTTCTGTCGAAGTTCCATTAGCATTCACAGATATCTGAGTGAGATTTCCACATAGGGTCACCAACTTTCCTCTAAAGAGTCCTATTCCTCTTAGTGAAGGGATCATAGCAGGTCTTCCTATAGCTTCCCAAGTTCTCTTTGGCATGATGTTCATTGGTGTTTCTTCATCAAGAACACAGTCAATGTCGAAATCTCCTATTCTTACTTTGATGCATTCTTTTTCTTTAAAGATATCTAATAACCTAAAATGTCGGTGGTCATTCAGGGTCTCTTTCATCTGTAGTAATACTTTCTCATATTCTTTCTGAGATTCGGCTATTTCTAGAGCTGTCTTAGGGTTTTCTTCATTTAGATTCATTCTTTCAAGCTTAGCAATCATTCTAGGGAAATCCAACACTTCATGGTCCAAAGCTTTGCAACAGAGACAACTAGGTCTTCCACCCGAGAATTCCTTAGCTAGATGGCCTAGTTTTCTGCAACTGTAACATAGGGTTAATCCTCTCTTTCTTGTAAATGATCTTTAGCCTCTTCTGTACTGCGCACTAGGATCATGGTAGCTAGCCTACAAAAAATTCTTTCTAGGATCCTGCATCCATTGGTTAGTCCAAACATTCTTTCTATGCATAGGTATAACATATTTATCATTATTCCTACCAAATCTATTCATATAAAACCTTATTTCATCTAACAATGCCCTAGTTTTCAAGCTAGGACAGACTCTATCAAGCATACCTAGATCCATATTTTAGAAACACAAATTTTCACTTACCTTACTTTTATAGAGCATAAAGCTTCCAGATCTAAAAACTTTCAGCTGTTCTTACCTCTATCAGAGCACAAAGCTTATAGATATTACCTCTTTCTGTATATCTGACCTCTTTTCTTCATAAACTTTCACTTTAACCTTTCTTAGAGCACAAAGCATTCAGATCTGACTTCTTTTCTTTAGACTTGTCCTTCCTTATTTAGCACAGAGTTTTTTAGCTTAAGTGGATTACTGTGCACTAGGGCACAGGTCCACGCACAGAGCTTCCAAAGTTTCAGGATGAATCTTTGCACAAATCTTCTTCTTTCTCAGTTCTCAGCAGTCACAGTTTCAGGGCCTGGCATCATAACCATTTGTTGGCACAAGGGAAGACCCAGGGTTCAACTCTACAACAACGCACCAACAAAACCCTAACTACCGACCCTTTCGACAACACCTGCGAAGCAGATGAAGTCTCACCCGAGGTAGAGGTAGGGGTGGTTGCAGGACTCAGATGTCTGCAAACTTATCTAGGACACAAATCTATGATTCTAACACTTAACATAACACTTAGCAGTTAATATTCATCAATATTCAGTTCTTAGTAACAACACAGACGTACCCTAATTACAGAGTATCGCAGTATGCAACTAGATCCATCCTCTAATAACACTTAACATAAAAGGAACACATTAGATCTAGCAGATTCAAGCACTAAGCACAACCACATAGGTCATATATAGCATTCATTCACACGATTAGGCACAAAGAAACATCAAATCTATCTAACATTCATCACATAGAGACACATCGACACATCGCACAAAGCAGAGCAACAAAACATGTACATGGTTCACCCCCACCCTGGGGCTACGTCCACCAACTCTTATTCTTTATTAATGTCTTCAATCGGTTACAACACACAGTCACCAAAAACCCTTCTGCGCACATGACAGAAGATCTGCGTAGCTCACTAGATCCTTCTTATTTGTGTTGTATCACAAAGCCTTCTATAATCTCTATAATAACTTTCACTTAGCTCTGTAACCCTTCTACAATCATGAATAGAGCACTAATAGCACTTAGCTTACATCACATAGATAGGCTACCATCCTATACTTACTTCTCCTAGACATCTATTTATACATACAAAAGTGGGCCTAAGCATGGGTAAACCCACGGGACGACATCCCTTTCCCATTACATTGTCCCAAAACCCAAAAAGGGGCCCAAAATGGGTCGAGATACTGTGATCTCTGCTTCGTCTGGTGCTCCATTTTAGATAGGCTGTTGAGGTCTAAAAAATGGTCAAATATGACCAAGTGTTCCTCAACACTTGGTCAAGGGACAACATGGGGAGCTATTATTTTTCCCACGATTGGTTAGATAAAGTATAGTATTAGGAGGAGACATATCGACAAGAGGAGTTAACCTTTGGTCAAAGATGAAGAGAAATAACAGAGGCATGAAGACAGGGGGAGAAAACCCAAGGGAATATACCCTTTTCCATTGATGTAAAGGGGGAGAGATATAAACATTGATGAGGAGAGATGATCACAGGGGGAGCATGAACAAGAGTGTCACCATGTCCAAGTGTTTCCATCAATGCCAAAGGGGGAGATTTTTGGACAATTGGTTGTCATTGATGTCAACCCTTGGAGAGCGATCTTGGTGATTGATGTCAACCCTTGTAGAAGTCTATAATCCCTAGATATGTGAACGATACCGTTGGAAAATTGATTGAAATTTTTATGATAGGGATTAATGGTGATTTAGTTGGGTATATTTGATGTAATCTACATGTATCCCTGACAATATGGTTATGGGACCCGAAGTTCATTAAGGAATATGGACATGAAGGACAATGTAATTGGAGGTAATAATATCATAGATGGATAATAAAAATTGTGTCATTTTCGATGATATGTGGAACACCACGTGGTTCCTCACAGTTAGGGAGATATGGCCTTATAAAATTGGAATCCCCGAAGAGTGGTCAAGAAGCCCCTAGTTGGTTACCATTCTTGGAGAAAGGGTAAAGTAGTTGTAACAAGAAACCACTTAAATAAGGAAATAGGTTACCCGACATTAATATAAATACACCTCAAGGAGTATCTCATTTGGATACACACACTTACATTTAATATCTATCTTGTGAATGTTATAGTATAGTATTGTGATATTTTGGCTAGTTTGTGACGACATTTTTATGAAGTTGTGAAGGTATGAAGTAACAAAATTTTTGGAGTTGCAAAAAATTGGTAACCCTAGTTTTTTGAGGTTATACGTGGGCTGCATAAGGACATTCTGGGTACATACATGATCTGTAGGAGGGCATGTCACATACATCCACAGGTTGCAAGAGGAAAAGTCACATACCCGAGACAAAGCTTTGAAGAAGAATGGTTGGTTGAGTTGCAACAAGGTTTGATGGTACAACAAGGTTATTACAAGGTCTGGTATGGTATGCTTCAGGTCTTCATGAGTAAGGGTATGTATTTTATGTATTTGTTTAAGTCTTGTAGCTTGGATGGTATGGAACATGCTTAAGGCATGTCTTGGAGACCCTTGATGGTACATGATTGCATATGGTTGAGGTGACATTGTTACATGCTTGAGATATATTTTTGGTGCTTGGTATATGGTTATTATGGTTCATTGTTATAGGCACACATTTGTGATATTGTAAAGTTCCCTACCACTTTCCCTTGTATTTTTCCTTGAATTTTAGTGCCAAAGTTTAATGAACACTTTGATGTTGAGAATACTTGGGGTTTTATCAGTGAAAAAGTATATTGATAGGTTTACCACTCTCCTCTTTATAACATTGGATAGTCAGTATATTAACAGAAATTTACTGATAGTTAGTCAATCTAGGAGAGCTTATGATGTAGAATGCATATATGAACTCAATCTTTTACTATAAGTTCTATTTGTGATAGTCCACACATATTAAGAAATCAACATAGATAACAACAATGAAAGATAAATGAACCTGATCTTTATTTCTGTGGGAAACAATTTACAAGTGCTTGAACAAGATGGATGTAAAATATTCCAAATATGTCTAATCCCAACAAATGGATCCCCCAACTCTTGCTGCCTTTGCTACAGGAAAAGCGCCCAGATTGGCATATAATATTTTTCCATAATAATACTCAATTTCTCTAGCAAGAAATAGTTCCAAAACTGATGATTTGGTCATTCCCCATCCTCTTCACAACAACTGGGTTACTGTACCAACAAATCAACCTTAATCAGAGAAGAATGCAGCTGAGGAATGGAGGATAGGTTTCCCAAAAAGGAGTTTTCTCAACCAGAATCAAGAAACTCGACCCTGACTACAAATGGTGCACCCAACAAGTATTTTTTGTTGTCCCAAGAAGTTAGAGTGACCTAGACACTACTAACTTGTGTCCTTTTGGAAGTGTCGACTCCCACTGCAAAGATTTCAGTCTTAGAACAAAAGGAAACGTCCCTGCAACAAATTTTAGTCTTCCACTAGAAAACTCAACCCTCTTTCTTAAGTAACTCACCCTTCAATAAATATAACAAACACCCCAACAAATTACTCACCCTCCTCTTTGGAACTTAAGATATTGTGCGAAGATAAAATTGCCTTCCGAAGATGAAAATGCTAACAATGAAACCAATGAAGAAATCTGAAGTGATCTCTTCCCCAAATCTAGCTAGGGTGTATAATTGCAACACCAAAACTAGAGATAATGAAGGGTTTCCAAAAACCCTAGTCTCTCTTCTCAAGATCTCTCCAAATTCTTTTTCTCAAATGAGCAAATACAAGAATGAGGAGAGACTCCTCGTTTTCCCCTTTTAATATTCACTTNAAACTAGAGATAATGAAGGGTTTCCAAAAACCCTAGTCTCTCTTCTCAAGATCTCTCCAAATTCTTTTTCTCAAATGAGCAAATACAAGAATGAGGAGAGACTCCTCGTTTTCCCCTTTTAATATTCACTTGAGTCTTTTCCTGCTCACTTATTTTTTTTATTTTATTAAAGTCACTTTAATGGATTATTCACTTTATAATTTAAAAGTGACTTTTCGTTAGCCTAGGATCCATGTCCCTCTTTTTCCCAATTTAACTTTATAAAGTTTTTCCTAGGAAAGTCATGTCCCCTTGGTCATTTTCTGCCTTAGCCCAGGTGAACTATTAGGCTAGAAGAATTTTTCCTTTATGAATCCTAAGCATATGGGGACATTACAAATATTGGCATATACATGAGTCTTATCTTATGGTGCATGTCATGTTTGAGAGTGATATGGTTGAGACACATTTCATGGTATATGGTNATTGATGTGCATGGTTGATACATGGTACATGATTGGTAGTTTGTATACATGGATGGTGTTTGAAGCATATGGTATAGGTTGAGGTGCATGGTTTGGTATAGATTTAGGTGCATGGTTGATGCACGATTTGGTAAAGGTGTTGGTGCATGGTTGATGCACTTGTTGTGATACCGGTTGCAGTGCATTGTTGATGCTTGGTATGGTACATGATGTTAATGATTACAACTATGTGAGACATCCTCTAGGACACAGACTGAGTGAGTCAGCTTGTGAGACAACCCATGAGTTGGGTATGCCCATGAGATGGGTTTGTCGTTCCTCTTTGAGATGGAGATGGAACGTTGTGTTCCCATGTGTAGGGAATATTCCCATGAGATGGTGTATCGTTTCTCTCTGAGACAGAGATGGAACTCTGTGTGCCCCTGTGTAGGGAATATTCCCATGAGATGGGTGTGTTGTTTGAGATGAAATGATGTGTACCCCTATGAGGGGTAAAGGAGCCCATGTGATGGGTTTACTTTTCTCCTATCTGTAGAGAGTTGAGACAATGTGGTACTCCAAATGATTATCCTATGAGACTTAGTGAGATAGAGATCTGTTGAGTAGGATGTCCTTGTGGCTGAGCACAGGTGGACGTGATCCTAATGGCTGAGCACTAGTGAGTGTGTGTCCTAATGATTCTTTTGTGAGACTCAGTGAGATAGAGATCTGTTGATTTGGATGTCCCTGTGGCTGAGCATAGGTGGATGTTCCCTAGTGGCTGAGAACTAGTGGGTGTGTGAGATCCCTTGCTTTATTTTATAAGAGTCAGATTTACCCGTAACCCTAATTGTGATGTAAAGCATATAGGTCGGCCCCACCATAAAGTGAAATATAATTAATGTAAAAGATAATTAATATGGTAATTATTAATTATATTCTAAGTTATTGAGGTTGGCCCTGTTATGCCAATAGACACCACTTTTGATGTGTCTAGTCTAATATAAATAAAGTCGATTTCCCCATTCAGGAAACAAAACACACATGTAATTTTGGAAATTTCAGCAAGTACAAGTTCTAGGGCTCAAGTGCACACGTCTCTTGGGCGCTAGACTTGTTGGTTTTTGAGAGAACCTTTTTGTGTGCTAGGTATAAAGTGTGGGAGGTCCTTCTCTTGAGAATATAACAAAGGATTGGCTGGGTTTTCTTCCCTTGTTGAGAAATGGTTTCCCATGATATTTCTTGTGTTCTTATGCATGGTATTTGTTCTTGTGATCTTGGTTATTGCAACAATTGTTAATGGTGTAGCTGCATTTGTCTATGGTTCAAGTAAATGCTAAAATTGAAA
>SNQJ01S0018771.1:247876-261638 GCA_010110895.2 Picea sitchensis | reverse complement strand
TGTTGCAATGGTAAGTTAGATGAATTGAATGGTATATTTTTCAAATTCCATTTTGGTAATCAAATTAAACTTATAAATGCATTTTATGATCAAATGTCCAAGTCAAATACTTGGACATTGATCTAATTTTTACATGATTTCGTTTTCCTCCAAAGTACACACCACTCAAATTCAAAATTAGTGCAATTATGGTCACACATGGTGTTCATGTATGATGAATTCTCCCATGATTCAATCGTTTCCATCATAATTGCATTAAGAAATGGGTACTCTACCCCGATTGCTCATTTCACTCATCCTCTATTTGTTGTGTCACGCTCTCCCTCTTCCCTATTTTGGCCTCCTGCTCATCTTTTTCTCTGTAAACACACCCAACTGATATGAAACATCCTCCTACACCAAGCTACTGGCGATTCTGAAATTCAAAGCGTGTAGATAAATCTTCCTCCGTGCGGGGTGGGGACTGTTCCTGGCCAGTCTGCAAGAACATGACAATGGCGTGTCTCTCCAATTCTCTCTTGGGTTCGATGGAAGACTGGCTCACATATGGTCTATGGTCTTCTTTTTCTCTGAGGAATCCATTTCCTCGGACATGAAATTTCCACGGGTTGGGGATTGGTGGTTCAAACACCATCAATTGCCACATCCAAGCTATAACAGAGTGTTAAAGCCCAAATTCCAAAATGTCTCTGGAGCCAAAGGGTATTCAAAAGAATGGATCAAACACGAATTGATTAACCCCCTGATCGTAATTACCAACCTCATCACTTGTGAAGGTAGGTACTATGTTTTTAAAGCTTGTCATTTTCGTCTGTTAGCCCATTTTCAATTCAATAAACCCCTGAATTTTCCCTTCTATTTCCTAAAAATCCTTGAGAAAATGTCTTTCCAGGTCCGTAAAAATTTGGCCAACCCTCACAATAGTTTATTTCACCATGTTCTCATTAAATTTCTTGCTATATCAGAATTGACAAAACATAGTAAGACATGGGACAATTTCCTCTACGAATTCTCGAATCCCCATCTCACAGTTAAGACAAGCAAGAGATCGGTCGATTTAGGGGTTGTCACCCCACCTAAGACTCATTCTCCAAAAACTCCAAACCCTCTAGTTCAAATTATCTCCCTGTCTGATAAAAGGCCAAGAAAATTATTGATTCCCCTGCAGCCTCATGTGATAAGAAAATTAAAAATCCTGCTGATAATTCCCCATTGCCTTCAACACCTATCGATTCTAAACCTAAGAAGATTCAAGATGCATTCCTTCAATATTTTACTTCGGTTCCTACAAAGAGGAGAGGATCTAATCGATTCAAGGGGAAATCCTTTCAAAGAAGCACCCTAAGTATGAGTGGCAAGCCCAATATAAAACCTCCAAGTACTTTAGATCCTATTAAATTGTCTTCCGATCATGAGAGCCCCCATAAAAGAATCAAAGAATTTTCTGTAGAGGAGTCAAAGTCCAATAAAGAGGTTAAATATGAACCTATTACACCAAGTCTCCCTCACAAAAACATTGTTACTCCTTCCTCCCATATGCCTACACCGTCTTACAACGTTGATATACCTTCTACACCTATCAAGGAGCCCAAGACTTCCTCTCTTGAGCCATCTGATCAAACCCCAACTATTGAGAAATTGCAACAAGAAAATGCTCAGTTGCTTCAACAATTGGCTGAACAAGAAGCCGTGGATAGGAATTTGCATCATGACAATGTTGTCTTGCAAGAAAAAGTAAACTCTCTTCAGTGATTGGTTGATCAGATGACCACCACCAATCACAATCTCTAGATGCAATTGAAACATCACGAAAGGCCTAAGACAAAGTCCCCAGGGAAAGACAGAGAAGCTTCTAAAGCCAATCCACCCCCTTCTTCACGAGTATAGTTATGTCGGGTGATCCGTTTTTGTTTGAAGAGGGACTTGCAAATCCTTAGGCATGGGAGAAATGTTGGCTTGTTATTTTGACTATTTTTCCAATGGCCAAAACCTTTTTGCATACGACAATTGTACATTCTACGCTCTTATTTAGCCATTTTTAAAGGTATTATCGAGCGTTATGAATCAATTCTCCATGTAATCACATGAGGTATGTATAATCATCGGTTTTAAATGGTTTTATGATTAATTCATCTTCAGTTGATTGATTATAATGATCTAACGTTTCTTGTTTGCTTGGAACAGGTCGAAATTGCAATCCGACCTTCCATCTAGTCACTCATTGAGTCCTTCGTCCATACCTCCATCCGCCACTCGATCCGACACTCCATCCGACACTCAGAGCCCAAAAGAGCTGGCGGTTAGCACATCGACAGGATTTGACGGACGAATCAGGAACATGGGTTTTATTCCCACTCATGCCCTCTAGCTATGGAGCTCGATGCATCTAGAATTGGTTAGTTGCTGCGGCCACTAAGTGGAGCACATGAGGCTGTTAAGAAAATATGCCTTCTGTTAAAACAAATTTAATGAAATTAATATTTTTAGAGAGTGTTGACCCTTCCAGTGGTCGACCTCTCAAGCTCTGTAATAATCTATAAATACTACTACCTATACCATGAAGAAACACATGAATTTTATTTTATACACAAACATTATCTCCATTTTTTTGTATACTCTGTTTTTAATGATCAATGTCAATGTTGCGTTAACTCAGTGACTGCGTTTTCCTATTGAAGTATTGCCATGAAATTTTGGGGGGGGCACCAATGGTCTGGGTAGTTGTTTATATTGATATATATATTTTCACATGTATAATTGTCTCTCATATATCATTTTGAAGTTGCTTGTTTAAATTCCATTCACTGTGTATATCTTTTTGATTTCAAATTGCTTGTCTAATTCACATCCATGTATATCTTCTCTAATTTGCAAATCATTTTCTGAATTGTGTGTGTCACAGAGCATGTGTGTATGTTCATGGTTACTTATTAATATTTATACTCTTAACATTTTGTTTGCAGGTTGTAGTTCACTTGTGTAGAAGTTGTTTAATAATGCTGTCATGTCTTTTTCTCTCTAGCTGTAAATCACTCTACATAGTACTAATTTAGATAGTGTTCATGTATTAAGTTGTAATTTCAAATACTCTTTGTAGGTTTGCTTAATTTCTTAATTTTGTTTTTAGCATCGAAATAATAAGATAGATGTGGATTTTGAGTTATGATCTTCAATACCATCCTAGTTATAATGCCGAGTTATGGTTTTCCATGATACCCTAGATGTAATTTCAAATTGTGATCTTCAATGTATTTTAGTTATGGATTTGAGTTATGATTTCTAACTATCATTACAAAGTATTTTCATTGTTATCTTAGTTATGAATTTGAATTAGGATTTATGATTAAGTGTTAATTACGAGTTTTTATATTTGCTTGAATTGGTGATTTTGAACAGAGTATTTTCGAGTATTAGTGTGATAGAATGAATGACTGATGTTGAATCTCTTCTGCACAATGTTTAAAGATTATATGGATTCCAAGAACATCTAATGTTACTTTTATGATGGAAAATTTTTCTATAGACTGCCTTATCCATACTTTGCATTTCTCTGTAGAAGTTAACATTGAGTTAATTCCACTTGAATTGTCATTAGTAGTTAGATTCCATCGTGATGTCATTCGTCACCATAGACACAATCATCACATTTGAATGTTGTCACAACACTCTTGTTTTCAGTTAGGTGGATTAGTGTTTATTCTCTGGAAGATAGAAATAATTGGGAGTTTTTACTTTAAGAATAGAGTTCACTTAAAGATATTTTTGACAGATTAATTGCTTACTTGCTTGTTCATTCAGAGGTAGATAGATCAAATAGCTCAGAAATATATTACTTGTTATTTTCTTATTTAGAGATAGATTAAACAGTTCATAGTCCTAGATTGTTTAAAGCTACTTAGATCAAATAGTTCTAGAATTGCTTGAAGCTCATTAGTTAAAGGTTTCTTTGTATATCTTAGAATATGGTGTTTGAATATATTTTAAAAGTCATTATCTAAAGTAGAATTGTAAATTTAAAAGAGTGTTGATCCCTAGGGTAAAGCATCTCCTTAGCTAGTTAATATTTCCATTATATTTTATTTCTTCCTTGGCTCATACTATGCCACAACTCTAAGTTTACTTGCCTCAGGTTGACAATTTAGTTGAGGGAAATTAGTACATATAGAATATCCATCACATACTAATATTTAATAATATGTGGCAATATCATTTCTCACATGTGATGCGGGTACTAGAGACCTTAATGAAGAATCAATTGATCACAAATATGTGAGTTCAAGAAGACATCCTTGATATATATTAGACACATGATAATTGGAGGAGACCTCAAGGTGGATCTATAAAATATTGCAGCCATCACCTAATGGTCTATTCCCACCAATATGTGAGTTTCATGGGAGAAACACAATACTTGAGAAATTTCATTGTAAAATTTTCAACAATAACAATGCCATTGCACACCTTGACCACCAAAGGAAATAGCTCTCATCGGGGTAAGCCACAAAAATGAGCATTTGAAGACTTGAAGAAGAATATTAGTGATTCTTCAATCTTAGCCATGCAAAAATTGTAGTGACCTTTTGAGTTAGAGATATATTCCATTGGGTATGCATTAGGAGGAATGTGCATGCAAGGAGGAAGACCTGTGTGTTACCTTTCAGAGTTATTTCATGGATCAGTACTTGAATACCTTGCATATGATAAGGAGCTCTTTGAGATTATACAAACAATGAAGAAATATAAGCACTATTTCCTGGGAAAAGAGACCATCACACACACAAATCATCAACCCCTTTAGTACCATGAGGCATTACAACTGGCTAAGATTCCTGCAACAATTTAAAATATTGATCAAGTATAAGAACGTAGCCATGAATAAGTTGTAATACATGCTCTCTCAGGCACCACTGAAGAAGAATGTAGCAATTGGGGTGATAATGCAACTTGATCCTTTCACTCATGATCTTCTAAGTGAATAATGTAAGGGAGATGAAAATTTTAGAGGGGTATACAAGTAGTTGAAGGAGAGATCAATAATTTCCATGGAAGGGAATGGATATCACCTCTAAGATGGGATACTATACAAGGAGGATATGCAAGGTACCAAATAGAAATATTCAGAGCTAGAACACGAATATTATCCAAATATATTGTAGAAAGAAACAAAGTAGTGAACACAACGAAAATATGAGATAAAATAAGATACCTTTATTAATATGGAAGTTATGTTCACTTTCCCCTTGTTGTATCCACAACAAGCCCCCCATTTCTATTGGCCCTCATAATACAATATAAATGGGGCCCCTACCAATTTCTTTTATATCCGAATACCTAATCTACCTACAATTCAGCCTCACCTATTCTTCATTGATCTACCTATATGAGTTATTGGAGAGCACTAATATTTGAGGAACCCATTGAAAATTGTACACTAATTAATCTAGTGTTGATACTCTTACCCTCATTCAACACTAAGATCTTGAGATACCTTCTCCTTGAAACCTGTCTATGATCAAACAATGTTTTGGTACCTCGACAATAATTTAATCAGCTACCAGATTTCCCATTGGATGTCTAAGGCTGAGTAAGTGGCGTAGGTCTTATGGTGACAAATCCTAGTTAACAAACATATCTTTTTTTTATTGGAAACAATTCAAATCTAATAGGTCAAATCTATGATCAGGTGGAAACGACAATGTTTCTCTAGTATCGTGATGTCTATTATTGGTGATTAAAAATTTGGAATTTAAATACTTCAATTCATGACTTTATCCTCCCTTCCCAACCAGTTCATATTGTTTCATCCACGTACCATAGGATTGATCTTCCCCATAGCTGAACGACTACGGGTTACCTTTACTTCAATCAATTTTCATCAATTGGTACAGATCTGATCATAACACATAAAATATCTCCCGATGATCCATAATAGAGAAGTGGGGGGGGGGGATTTTTTTTCAAGAATCTCCTTATCTAAATATTATCATGAAAGGATACTCTATTCTAACTAACCAAAACCCTATAAATATGCAGGATAAATCAGATAATCTACGCAATATATCACCTCTTACCTGTATGTTGGACCCAAACCTCACAGTATTTTACATGGCCTCCACTTTCAAGTAACAGTAAAAGAATAGGGTTATGAAATTAATATTAATTCAAGATAAACAAGGAGAAAAGCCTACCTTATATCACATGGATGTGAGCTCAGTCTAGATGAAAAGAGTTCAATCAAATTGGTTGGATAAATAGATATTGAAACAAACAAGAATTTTTTATGAAAGATGCTCTTAGGATTTCCTATGTCTATGCAGGATGAGAAGACACTCTAAATAACATGAAACATTCTCTTGTAGAGTAAGAATAGATAACACTAACATGAAGTAAATAAGTGAACCTCGCAAATCGAAGAGCAACAAGATCACCTGTAACAGGGAGTAATTCCATAAACCAACAATAAATGAGCTCTCCCATGGGCTCAAAGGAACCATGAACAAGGATACCTCAAATATTTTTCATTGGCTTGCACCTGTGAGGATGCATTAGTTTGATAAACACTATGTAACTTGAATGCACCTATTACTGCAACCCACTAACATGACAATTGATGGTTACATATGCACAACTATGAGGATGTTTTCGAAGAGGTATAAGCCATAATATTCTGAAAACCCACGAACCCACAGGTTGTGCAAGCCCAAATATTGTGAATTTCCCTTACGGATCCCACCACAGTGGCCCCATCCTTTTCTGTTATTTTCCTTTGGAGATTATCTACCATGAAATTAGCCACAACCCAAAATCTTATTTCAACTATGTGGCATGAACTAGATGTCCCCAAAATACCGTGAAATCCTCTCAAGACGGCGTTGCCAGTGAAACCTATTTGAGAACATATTTTCAAATATTTAACCTCGAACCTGTAGACTGCATGCTTATCCATTTTCAAAAGAATCTGTGTGGGCAACCCTTCACAATTTTTCCCCTTCTTGAACACTAACACATCAAACCCTGTTATTCTGAAACCCCATGATCCATGAATTCATGGAATATATTCTTTGCACAAAATGTATGGTTCATTATTCATCAAGCATCAACTTAAATCCCCACAAAATTTCTTTTGTTTCCGCATACTTGAACCTATTTCTGCAAACCTGCTTGCACAAGTATATGTCCCCAACCCACGTATCGACGAAGAGTGACATGATTGTTTTTATACATGTATCACACAACCTGTCATCTCACACACATGAAATACCTGTGGAATGAGAGAAGTACAACATAGTAAAGGAAATATTGGATAAGTAGAGGACAAATCCAAATAAATTTAGTTATTATGGTATGCTAACTGATAATTTTTTTTGGCTTTTGAGGTCTTGTAAGATCAATGAAGTAAGAAACAAAGAGAGAGGAATTTGATTACAATGCACAAAACTTGATGAACGACGACCATATCCCAGGTCACACAAGACGCACAAGATATAGGTATTATGAGTAGATATACCAAAGGCCTGTGAGAGATTACAGAGAAGGAAGAAATCAAATATCGCCAACTCACAAAAAATCATACATGCCTTTTTGATTCATAATGGAGGTGTCCTTTCAAACCAGAGAGATCCAAGAAATATGATGATAACATCACCCCTTTCTTGTTGTCATACCTCAACATAAATTACCGGAAATGTTATTAGAAGAAGCAAATAGTAGGCAGAATTCATTGTTTGGAAAATATATGGGTAGAGTGTGAGATTTCTTAGTTATAGAAATAAGTATAATTTACTCATTCTCTTGGCTATTCCCTCCAGGGGGAACTATCAGGATTCTACAGTGACAATCCAACGAGGAGCTTCACTTGTTTTTGCAAGCAATAGAGAACCTTCTATAAAAGAACGAAGGATGCATATTGAGAGATGGAAGTAATACACGGTTTGACCTAAGGTCCATCTAGATCAAAATGAATAGCCAAGTTGGGACATTTCTACAGGAAATAAATAGGCATTCAAATTTCAACAACTAATTGTGTTTCCAAATGGGTAAGGTTGGAGAGAATACTTTTGTCTTCTTCTCGGTCAGCTGGTTCCCATGAACCCTCATCACAATTCCATGGTTAATGAACAAGTTCATGTAAAGTCCCCATTCTTAGGTTTCCTTGCTCTATAGTTGGAAATGACTTTATGGGTTTGTGTCAGCATGATCAGAGGGGTAATTGGATGTTACCAGTGAGCTTAGGGGGTTTATAGGATCTATTTGATTCTTTCAGAGTTATTCTTATAATTTTTAATCATCAAGATCATTCATGCACAATCATATTTCGTTTCTGTTGCATTTTGTTCATTCCCGTAATTTGGGAGCATTATTGAGCATTAATTAATTGATTTCACTAAGGGTGTCATTTTAATAAATTGTCTAAGATAGGTACCTTAGTGTAATATCTCATTGGAATTGGAAGGAAAATATCTAAATGTTGAGATGATGAAAAAATGACTTTCAGTGGTTGGGAATGATTTAAAGTCAAATAAATCACTTTTTGGAGTAAAAGGGTTTATTAAATTAATAAAGAAATTTTAGGAGAAAATATTAAAGATGAATTAAAAATCCACTTGAAGGGAAAAAGGTGAAATGGGTATAAAGAAGAGATAGGGGATCATTTCCTCTCATTATGTTGATGATTGTTTTTATTTGACTTGAAGAGCTCTTGGAGCCTTTAGAGTCTTAGAGTAAACCCTAGTTTGGATTGGTTTTGGTGGTGAGATATCCACCCTAGCTAATCAGGCTTTGGTGGTGAAATATTCCACCCTAGCCATTTGGTGGGGAATATCATCTAGATCTTTCACTTGTATCTATTGTTGAGGGAAAGATCCATCTTATTGCAACATATTGGGGTTTGTGGAGAATTTTTTTTTGAGTGTGAAGGTTGAGTTATTGTACAGGCCGAGTGTCCCTTAGAAGAAGCCGAAATATTCTCTTGCAGGGCATCATTACAAGGGGGATCTACTACCAAATTCATTAGTGGTTTATTTAGAGGGTTGTGATCACTTACAAAAGTTTGTGGAAACTAAAAGGGAGTTTGTACTCCTTATTTATCAACAGAGTTGTGGTTGATGAATAGGGAATAATATTATACTATCAAATCGTGGGATATTTTGAGAGAGAGGGGGCACCGTTTCTACAGTTCGGAATATCCAAAAGGTGACCATCCATTGCCAACACTCACAACTACCTCTATTGGGTCATGCCAATCATTTATTGATTCGTGTGGTTCAGAAAGAACGCCAAACACCTTGTTTACTACTACCAAGTGGGTCATTTATCAGGGCTAATCTAGCCTATTCATTGTTTCTTTGGTTGGGTTAGTTATAGACAATTTATATATATATATATATATATATATATATATATATATATATATATATATATATATATATATATATATATATATATATATATATATATATATATATATATATATATATATATATATATATATATAACTCTTCTACTACTCTATATATATATATCGGTTTGTGTTTATGGAAGCTTCACTCATCACGTGGTTGGTGATTTTACCAACATTACCATTGTATGTATTATGTTTCTATTGGATTTTTAACATGATACAAGATCCTCTTGTATCAATCATCTCATGTTGTTCCATTTGTACCATTGTCGACTGGATCACAAGACTAGAAACACCAATTATAATGTAATGACAGATTAGGCATCCTCAACAGTCAAGGGAGGGGTGGAGGTTGTGTATTATTTGTGAGGGAAGTGTCAGACCAAGAGACACATAGAAACACATCAACAGACACAGTAATAAAACATATTATCATTAAAAATGGATCTTTACAGGGTTGTTTTCCAAGTGCTCTACAAAATTCATAACCCATAAATTCATCCAAAAACATAACAACAACAAAAGAGTTGGCCTGGCTGGGTTTGGGTATAACAATCACAGGTGTTTGATGAAATTATAGAAATAGGAATATCCTAAAACATAAAGATATTAACAAATTTAGAGACTCATCCTTGGTTGGGAGGATTATTATAGTTCATAGATCCATTGGATTATAGAGCCCTCCTCTCAGAGTTTCATTTTCTCGAGATCTCATGCATTTTATTTCCAAATTCCTTGACCAGGGGTAGATGCTTGGTAAATATATAAGACCTCCTATCCAAACTATAGTTCCCTCTGAGAAAATCCATTGTTTACAAAATTATCCGAATTCCATAGGCTGGAATTGGAAACCCTCCCTCTCAAGTTCCCAATTTTTTCTCAAAAAGATCTCATTACAATTATTTTCAAATTCCACCAAATCCATGGATTGATGGTATTTAGTTTGATTATTTTTCAAATGTATTAATTCGATCCTATAATTTATATACAGTTTTTTTGTAGATATTCTCAAAGGAATATTCATGGGTTCATTGAGGATGTCCTCTAAAATTCCATCAGAGCATGGGGCATGTTTCTTCTAATGAAGTATTAGTTCCATCAAACATGGGGCATGTTTCTTCTAATAAGTATTGGTTTTGTGGTAAATTCTCTCAAAAGATTCATGGGTTTTATTGGATATATCTAAAATTACATCAAACATAGTGCATGTTTCTTCTAATAGGTATGTTGGTTTTGTAGTAAATTATCTCAAAATATTCATAGGTTCAACTGGATATCTCTAAAATTCCATCAAACACAGGGCATGTTTCTTTTGATAGGTATGTTGATTCCTCTTGAGGCTTGCACTATTTACACCAAATGTTGGATTTTTTCAGGAAGTCACTATATATGTCCAACATCGAGAATGGCTTATTGAAAAATGCCTACCCCATATTCATGTCCTTCTCACCAAAAAAAAAGTGACGACTCAAGAAGAGCTTGTGGAAAGTGCGATGTGACTAGAAACTATGCTAGGAGGTGGAAAAACATCAACATGGATAGATTAGGTACAATATAAACTTGCAAATCTCACCATCCAGCTACAATATACGGCTAAGTCTAAGGTGGTGCATGAGAAAGTGTGGTGTACTGCGTGTCGCACAGAAGGTCACCATAGGAATGAGTTCCCTACATTGGGGAGTTACATGGTGACAAGTGTACCAAATCCATTTCCAACCCGATCATAAATCGAGTGGTGTGAGATTTTCATACAATGGAGACAAATGCTAAGCGTAATCATTCATGGGAAATAATTGAACGCAATATATCACCTCTTACCTCGAAAAATAGTCCAGGTTGGGTAGTTCCTTTCCAGTCGGGAAAGTGGTTCGAGATTTCTAATGGATAGTAATTTTCTAGTTCATAAAATGGTCCAGATCAGACAATAATTTTTGTAATGAAAATGGTTCAATAGATTGATTATGTACCATAGATAGTGATTCCCCTTGTGGCTAGTGTGGGGGAATGGTCTAGTAAATTCATTCTTCTTGGCAATCACTCTGAGTAGTGGTCAAGTAGAATGGTTCGCCTTGCCGGGAAGTCATTATTTCCAAGTTAATAGTTGCGAGGAGTTTCGATGAATGGTCCATTTTGGAGTTTGTTGCAGGACAATCATTTCCATAGGAAATGGTCCAGACAACCATTCCCTAGGGTAGACTCATTATCTCCAAGTTGCACTGTGATTAGTGTTGGACGAATGGGCCAGGTTCAATAATCAAGGACATGAATTCCCTAGGGAAGTCTCATTCTCTCCAAGTTTCACTATAATTAGTGCCAGAGGAATGACCCAATTAGGTGAATGTTCCAGGCGTAGAAATCAGGGACAATATTCTTCTATGCTCGTGAAGAATATTCCAGATATCCCATGGCTGGTGTTTTACCTTCTGAGGGCATATTTTATTCCAGAACTAACAGATGTGAGTGGAAGAATGGCCCATATGAGTCAGTTTGTATCATGATATTCTTATTCAGGTTGATATCAGATGATATGATTGATGTGGAGACTGTATGTCTCTAGACAGTAGTTGTATGCTACTGTGGTGGATGTGTTCCACTTATTATGACTATGTGTCACTGGTTAGTAGTCGTGAGCTACTAGGTGTGGTTGTGTACCACTAGATAGTAGTTATGTACTAGTATGGATAGACACATATGTGTTCTATTGGATGGCATTATTCTGATTGCCATGGAGACTATCGCTAGTCTTGGATATGATTTCCATCTAGATGGATATTCAGTGTGTTGATGGAAAAACATTCTCTAGGCAGAGAATGGTCCAGGAAGGACAACTTACTGGTGGAAATACATCCTTCTTGTGGAGGATGGTCCATGTTGAAAGATTGATGGTGGAAAAACATTTTCACCGAGTTCACAGTAGTGGCCGAAGGGAAAATGGTCCAAGACATTCATTCTTCTAGGACCTATGTCCATATTAGAAGAATAGTCCTTGTATCCCATGGCATGGATTCCAGCATCCGTTGGAATAGTTATTCTTCTAGGAGATATATCTAGATTAGAAGAATGGTTCTTGTATCACTCTTTGGAGTGAGTGACTTATTCAACATCATGCCTGATTAATCAGATGGAGTATGGATTCGAGAGATGATGTATTTGTTGCTATCAGATGATACTGATAGTGATGATGTTGCTCATGAGTTTATCTACATGATCATGAGATATCCTATGTGGATATGATGATGCTACCAGTTGAATGGTATGCTTGTGCTCAAGACCATTTCCTTTAATAACTCCCTAGATAGAAGGGAGTGTTGATATTATGGTAGCTACATGAGGTATTAACCTCCACGTGTAACCTTTGACAAGACTAGAATATTGTGGGAAGCAAGAGAAACCCTAAAACATTGGATAATAGCCCTAGAAGACAAGTAAGCTCAAGAGAATATTTAATATTAGGTTATTAGCCTCCAGAAAGAGAATTTTTCCCAGTCAAGTGAAATAGAGAAATAAAAATAGATGGCGCTAGAGCTCATTTGTCACTCTCACTCTCACAACTGCATAAGACTAGTGGTGCACAATTTTGAAGAGGGAGTGCAACTGCAGCTACGATTTTGTCTTTTGGTTGGAATTTCTCTTGGTTATGGTTTGGAATTTCTTCTTAGTTTCTAGTTATTATTTCTTGGTGCATTACCCTTGGAGAAAAGTATGCTAGCCTTGCTTGTCTATTGGTCTTCTTTTAGAATTATTCTATATTTCAAGGTTAAGGTGCTCGAGGGTGGTGTTAGAGAAAGATTTGCCTCACCCTAAGAAATGTTGCAGAGAGGGCCCTACTCCATTTCCCTATGCACACCCACTTTCCCTGATTGATAAATCCAGAGACAAAAAATATTTGTTTTTCACTTGTACACATATTTCGCCCTATATAGCAAGCGTATACATAGGCTGCTCCACTACAACCTGTGTACATCGAGATTTGTGCCAAAAAATCAAAATTAAATGTCAGGTTTCCATATCATGATACAAGATATCTTAACCTTGGCCTTCCATATACTGGAAACGTTCCAACTCGACCCTTCAGTTTCATTTTGAAGGCTATAGAGAAACCAATTCCGAGCTATGGAAAATGGGAGAGAATTCAACTTTGAGACAAAAGTTACTATGGAGAAATTATTACTTGTTGGCATAGGGGCAGGTCCAGGGTAACCACACATTCTTACACAAACATTTGAACATTAGTTTTAAAACCATCCCCACAAAAATCCTTCTTGACTCTATGGTAGGTTTTCAAAAATCCCGAGTGCCCTCCTACTGGAGAGGTGTGCAATTCCAATAGTACCTTTTGTTTGATTTGGGAGTTCTTACATA